>MJUT01032186.1:3159-13966 GCA_002080005.1 Gigantidas platifrons
CCCCACACACACACCCCACCAATCCTTTAAGCGAATGTGAGGCGCCATAACCCACTGGGACCGAGCGGTAGTTGGTTGTATATGTCATTCCGAACAGCCAGCGAACACCACGTTGGGGAATCTTCAATTCCCGTTTCTTCACCACATGGTTCTGTCAGAGACAAAGCATACGATTAGTTGCTGCTTACACGTGTAACGGGTACGCTCCTCTACCTAAGGATATATAAACTGTAATAGGTTCACAACACCTCTATCTCAGTCAGTAGTGTGTGCTTTACAATGCGGGGGGCCTCGGGATCGAATCCCATCGGGGACATGTTTACATGGAACGGCAAGTGTGCAATATTTCAGCAGTATTGTAGACAAAAACAAGCTTACGCACAATAATGGTTTTAGAAAGATGGCACCGATGTAGACTTATGAGAGTTAGTTTCGGTCGCCACATGAAAATGTTCCAATAGATAAAATGATAGACAGGGTAGGAAATATTACGACAGACAAGCAACGATCACCCCTATTTACCTGCTGCTTACTAGGAGCAGTTGTAAGTTGCCTCCCCTACGTACAAGCAGTTGGGTTTATTCTCAGCATACTATATTTGCATCGCATATAAATTATTCTTGATCAGGTAGTTACACTTTTATTGACCACAGAAAATCATCATTCATAATATTAAAAGTTGCAAGCAAGTTAATATATATAAATCAGATGTTTATGATGCTTTTATTATTATTATTATTATTATTTACATAACGATCCACTAACGATTGTAGATTGTCAGATATAAGTCAATGTTTCAATTAAAAAATTCAAAGTATTACAAAAATTGAAATGAATAACGACACGTCTGTTACATTTTTATTTAATATGCCACTCTTATTTGATCTTATACTTTTATAATTTAATTTTTCTTCTTGTTTTCTTTGTTTCTTTACCTTTTTTATCTTTTTTTTCAAAATATTGTCAAAATCAGATTGAAATGGAAAACAAAAGGATTGAACAATTAAGTTAAAATCGTGCTGTTTACAATGCTTCATAATGTCTTACTCCCAATCTTAAATTTTCAACATTTTTAGTGATGGATTCTGAACCGAAGACATCCAATGGAAATGACATCTGACCTCTTAGTCATTTACCATACAAATAACATTAACATTGACTTATCAAAATGTGAAAAGTGACCTGCTACATGTAAGTTGTATCATCTGGTATATTAACATCAATGCCCGATTACACCTGGCTTTAATTTTATCTAAGCTCTATACTGTGATCTTATACCCTGTATCTTGGATTGTGTTTGATTCAAATCACGAAATGAAGATCAATTTCAAGAAATCAAGAGTATTAATAACTTAACGTCTCGACCTGATTCTATCATTAAAACAAGCTCATTCTAAAAATAACAAATGCGGTTTTGATTTATTGATAAAAAAAGGAGCATTAAGGTTTCTTTCTGCTTTCTTATCACGTTGTCTCAATGACACGTAGTTTAATTCGACTTGTCACAGGAGCTAAGAAATTGATAATAAACCATTTTCTTAGAAAATTACATTCTCAATCAATCCCTTTAGATTACACATGGTTATTTTCCCTCATTGTATGGCGGTTATGACATTATTTGACATTCAGGAAATTTCTTCGTAAATTAAACCTTCGATGGCTGCTGTGCTTCAAGACTTTTGGTCGCTGTTTATGATGATTTGGAATTTATCTGCTTATTATATGTTTTATTATTGATCCGCAGAAAAGGGATTGTATTGTTATTGGAAAAATCAACCACAGACGGTGATTTGATTTCTTGAACGACCTATTTGTGACAACACTGAGAACAACACTGGGGTCTTCTAGAATGTCACTTCGAAATACGTCGTCCAAATAATACGATTATTTCGATAACGCTCCCCAAAGGCTATAATCTGCCCAGTGGTCGATGTTTCGTCGGAAACCTCTCCCTAAAGCTATCATCTACTCAGTGGTCGATGTTTCGTTGGAACCTCTAACCAAAGCTATCATATACCCAGTGGTCGATGTTTCGTCGGAAACCCTCCCCAAAGCTATCATCTACCCAGTTGTCGATGTTTCGTCGGAACCTCTCACCAAAACTATCATCTATCCATTGGTCGATGTTTCGTCGAAAACCCTACCCAAAGGCTATTATATGCCCGGTGGTCGATATATCGTCGGAAACCTCTCCTCAAAGCTATCATCTACCCAGTGGTCGATGTTTCGTCGGAAACCCTCCAAAAACTTTTTATATGGCCAGTGGTCGATGTTTAGTCGTAACCCCCTCCCCTAAATGGCTAATATCTGCCCAGTGGTCGATGTTTCGTCGGAAACCTCTCCCCAAAGCTTTCGTTTTCGTCTACCCAATGGGCGATGTTTCGTTGGAAACCTCTCCCCAAAGCTATCTTATACCCAGTGGTCGGTACTTCGTCGGAAACCTCTCCCTAAAGCTATCATATCTACCCAGAGGTTGATGTGTCCGTACTGACGTTGTTTATTAGAAATATATTTATCATTGAAATTTACTGTTTCTAAATAATGTAATTACATTACTATTAAAACTATGATTCTCCTCCCTCGGACATATGTGACCATAGCCGAATTCGGCAATCATATGCGGGACTTTTGATTTTCCTGACTTCTACAGACTGTTGTATTGTTTGGGTTTCCAAAATTGCGATTTGAGCGTGTCTGATAAAGTTGTTCAGGAACCGCGTCGTATGCACTAAATTAGATAGATCTGCTACTAGACGCTACCACACATGAGTGAATTACTGAATTAACACACATGGGTGAATTACTGAATTAACACACATGAGTGAATTACTGAATTAACACACATGAGTAGATTACTGAATTAACACACATTAGTGAATTATTGAGTTTACTGTTACTGTGATTTATTTGTCGATGTTCGAAATGTAGAGAGTTAATTTGACTTGATCATTAATTTAATTGAGGTTACAATATGTTCTTCTAGATCGTGTGGTGTCGTGTAGAATTGATCACTCAAGGAAACCCATTGTATAACCTGTGCGTCCGTGTACAATGGTTTGTATATAAAAATGGTATTTAGACGGCTACAATAAAAACCCTTTTGTAAACATTAAAAAAATACCCATTATTCTGAATTCAAATCAAACCTCGGGTCATGGATGGTTAAATTTATTGGGGTCATTGCATGGATAAAATCAGTAACTCAGTAAACTCACATAGGAAAACTCCTCTCCACAGATAATAGTCAACATAAACTATAATAGGCAGATATAACTCCGTTTGACATACTATCGCAGTCGTGAAGGACTTTATTTCCATGTAGATATTGACTGTATTAGGATATACAGTAACACTTGTACAATCCGACACCTGAGTTTTTCGACATCCTGTGACATCCAACAAAAAATGATGGTCCCAAAGTATTTATGTTAACTAAAATAAAACCTGAATATTCTGACATATTTACCTGGTCCCCTAGTGTGTCAGATTAGATGGGTTCCACTGTTTATAGAATAACGCAGTTTATAATATGTAGTCTAATAGAACGAGCTGTGATACTAGTGATCATATATGTCGTGACCTTCAAAACTGACGTTATTGTGTTTATCAGTACTAAATGTCATAATCTGTCATAAAGTGTTATAAGGTGTCATAAAATGTGTCACATTGATCGATATTTTCCAGTAGCAAAGGGTGCCGTCGTGGTCGTGTTGGGGTTACAACTGCCTATGCAATCAGTGCCTATCACGACTAACGCTGCGAGTTCGAATCCCGCCCAGACGAGGTGAAATATCGTTGGCAGTTGCGATGTAACCGTAACCCCAATATAAAGATCACTATGTTGATACTGACAGCATAGTTCAATAAAATCAAAGGAAAACATGTCAAATTTACCAATAAAGCATTTACCTTGTCTTAAGAGGTCCATGTGTCCGTGAGTGTACTGTATATATTTGATCAGTGCCTATTTCCACTAAAGTGTACAAGTTCAGCTCCCCTTTTTTCTTTATACTACGGTGAGGTGTACTTAATTACAATTTTCTGTAATAAATTGTGTCAACTACTTGTAGCAGGTCAGAAGTTTTTTCTCTCGGTACAATACATTTGTTCATCAATTAAATTAGCTGCCACCCCTTAGATAAAATATCGTTGAAATTGGTGTTTCCACCAATTATATATGTATATACATGTATGTTTATTTAGAATAGCTACACCTTTACAGCGTAGGCACATATAGGCGGGGTACCTGCAGTGCGTCTAAAATATAATAATATACATACCACATGATATAAAATAAAAATAGATAATAGTTTAAGTAATACAGTAAAATATATTTCAAACAATATTTAAAACACTTGATCGGCAAGCAAACATCCATTTCAATATACTTGCACCTATCCGATCAAAGAAATCACCGCACTCTTGGACAACTCTGTGAAATCCATATCGAGCATAAGGACATGTCAACAATTTCTTGAAAAGTTCGATCTCTTATACTTTTGTATACCGGACATTCAAGTAAGAAGTGTTGAAGGGAATCTGTGGCATCATTGGGACACGCTTCGCAAATCCGGCTGGCACGTAACCTCATTATATTAAGGGTAGTGTTAAGAGCAAGATTATTAGTTCGTGCTAGTAATTCTAACCTTGACGACTAGAATTCTACAACATTAGACAAGTACTGTTGTTTACCTTGAAATATACAAGCATTTTTGAAAAATTCAAGACTACACTTTTTATTAACGCAAGACGGAAATATTATTTTGAAAGTATTTAAACTAATTTCATTATTAATAGAATGATCAAGAGCAATATTATCAAAAACGAATTTCAAATGGTCCCAAGTATTTCCATCCAGATGACGTATTACTATATTATATCTCCATGAGAACTAATTTACACAGTCCTGTGATCGGTAGCTTCTTAACCCTAGCAAAATAAAAAACACTATGTCTGTCTATAGATAATCATTTATCGGTTCCCATCATAATTCTAAGAATAAAGCTAACTTTGGAATGCTCATATCGGCGTTTAGAATAAACTTGGCGAATTTATATTGCCACGATTCTAAAGATGCTACACTTGTATTGGAAGATGGTACCCACACCACAACGTCATTGGCAACTGACGTACGAATAATAGATCCCCATAAAGCATCACCAAATAGAAATACGATTTAAAGAACATGTTCCCCTTACAGTTTGATTGCATAATTATACTTTTTCGTCATGCATACATAGTGGCCGAAACTGTCGGAGATGTTACACCCCTCATTAGAGAAATATCCCATTTCTATGTCCCGTGAACCAAAATAAATATTGAAAATTCGTAGAAAAAAATAACAAAAGGCATTACTTTAAAAGCACATTGAATATTATTTGAAAACTGTGAGAATTGTTACTTTCCTACTACTCTTTATCCTTGAACGATATGGTATTCAGCTGTGCAATATATATATTTTGTTTACAGGTCATTGAAGAGTTGTTGGATTTCTTACAATATATTTTGGCATCTATACAATTACGTTTGTTTCAAGTTGTATAATGTTATGATTTCAAATTATTCTGGCTCAATACTTAACATCCAACTATGTTTTCAAAGCAGATATAATAATGTTAAAAAAGATGTATGTGGAACCGTTTTTTTTGTTTTTGTTTTTGTTTTTGTTTTAAGAATTGAATATTTATTATAAACATGGTAGGAGTTGGCATTCTTCTGTGAAATTTTTTAAATCTTTTTTTATTATTATTCTTTTATTTTATTTTACTATGCTAGCTCCAATACATTTAAGCGTATAATATACACCATATCCACAACAAACACTACTTATCATAGATATACGTGTGATGTTTATGCAACTGGTAAAACCTAAGGAAAAAATCCCTTAATCTTAGTTCGAAGTTGAACATGAGCCTGTATTGTTCAGATGGTTATCCATTCATATATTCTCTATATTGTTTTTAGTTTGAGTTAAAAGTTGTTTATTCATTTTCCCTGATGACCCCTTATAAAACAAATCCATACAACACAACCACAGTATTCTTATATTTCCGATAGAAACAAAAATAGTTTTTCAAAAGGACCATCCAATTATTATTCATGTACAGGATGAGTCAAAATCAAATGTTTAAGTTGAGAGAATAAAAATGCATTGATTTCCTAATTGGGTCGTTTATTAATCTGATTTGGTGGTAATATTGCATATTGATCAACACAAGTGTCTTGTTTCAGAGAACAAATCATTTGTATTACATGTTGCATGTAAAATCAGATTTGTCGCTGGAGGATTGCCTTCTTGTGTTTATGATGGACATAAGCACAAGCTGTTGAGAGTATCATGAAAGACATATTATTTTCACAAGGTTACAATTCCAACATGGTTTCTGATCAGAACAGATGAAGATATGGAGCAATTTTAAATATAAATCAGGAATCATAATTTGTTAGACAGCCACATAACATTTCCTAATGAAACAAAAATAGCGGAAAAAAAACAACAAAAGCAAGAAAACAAAACAAAACAAAACAACAAAAACAAGATTTCCGGCAACCTGTTACATTTCTGTCACGCTTGTTTCCATTTATTCCCTTGATTTAGGAGAGAAACATCTCTAAGAGTTGAAATATGATAAACTGGCAAAGGCTGACGACAGCGATGATGAACACAAAGTGATGGAACTAATTGGCTGTACACATGGTATAGCAAATCATATCAGTCACAGTGTTTATCATTAAATCAAGTATATGCCATGTACTCAATGGTGCAATGCATAGCGGTCCAATGTAAATATATACGTGTCGCAGTAAAACCACCATTGACGTCCACAAAGCTTATAATACAACACGTACAATTACAGTGTATTGCAAATAAATGTTTCGTGCAAGTTATTAAATTGATATAAAATTAGCCTGGTCTTATATTCCAGGAAATGTGTTTGATGTCATCGTACTGTAGAGATATATTATAGTGTATGTTTACTTCTATGAGTAAGACTTCAATATTAGTCTTTTATTTACTACCTTCAAACTTCAAAGCGAATCATATCTCTTTAAAACTAGTTCTTGAGAAGAGTTTGAAGATACCAAAGGAGTAATCAGATTCCGTAAATCGAAGAACAGACAACACAATGACCAAAATAAAAAGGACAAAGGGAAAAATAACGAGTGATGCTCTTATATAAGGTATAATATAAGTGCATACAATTAACATATTGGATTTTAGGAATTCAGAACAGTGCTTGGTTCAAATTATGTCCTCTTCAAAAGTATTCATAAATTCAAAATGGCCGACAGCTTCATCAATTGTAATACCAGTCTTTAATTACCTAACAATAAAAATACAAACTGGCTTACCTTATTATTACTTTGTAATACATCATTCTGCCTAATTACAATAGCTAACCCCATTGGAATAGAAGTTCCTTTGTAAGTTTATTGGAATATTTCTAAGTTCTGGTGCCGAGTTATGAACAGATCAACAAGTTCTATGCTGGACTTGATTCTGCGAGTTACTAATGGTAACCACCAAGCATTTTTAACAATATTTAGGAACTGACTTTGAGCTGGTCAATCCATACAGTATTTCTAGCTTTTATTCTTGTATCATTCACTATCCTAAATTCACTAAATTGTGTTGTAAAAATTACATTATTAGGAATATATAACATTTGTGACAGGTTATACTTGTATAACCTGGTTTGGTACAGTTTACACTTTTCATAAACCGTTTCACGGTTTATTAAACGTAAGCTGCCCCAAACCAGGTTATATCGCTGTTAAGATTTTACTAGCGTTGTATTCAATGGCTGATCATGAGTATATCTGATGAACCACGACGAACAAATTAAAGCCTATTTTGTCCTAACTCTAGTTATAAAGGGACATTTGACACCTTATTATTATATCTGTTTATTTAAGAATTGCAGTAAAATTAAATTACATATTTTGAACTATAAATGTTCAGAAAAAGAAATCTGAAAAATCTAGTTTTCAAATCAACAATTTGTATCTAGTTGTATATTAATATATGATATACACGAACTCTGACAATTAATTTTAAAATTGTTGGTCCATTATTAAATAAAAATTACGCATGACGTGTAAAAATCTGCATGGAGTGAGTGCAAATAGTGTAATATTCCTATCATCAAAACAAAACAACAGACATATGCTTTCAATATACATTTCATTGTACCATGTGACACAGAACATTTAAATACTAAAAGGCTACTCCTTAACTGACCATTAAGGTGATAGTCAATTGTTATTGATGTCCTTTAATATATAAACGTCCTATGTCACATGATACAGTCTGTTATTTGTAAAAATATAAAGTAGCCACAAGTCAACATGCCACTTATAAAAATGAAAACATTTGACATTGATCTTAAAGGTCAAGTTCATAGTGGCCTCACTTTTATATGCGACTCTTCGACATGTCCTAATGTAATATGAAGACACTGCTCCTGAAGACGAACAAGTACTGCCCCGCCCCCGAACAAGGTTATATAAGATGAAGCGGAAGCGGAAGAAGAATAATTCGGTCTAACACAATATGTCTCCCTTCGAACATAAAGAAAAAAAAGTGACCATAATAATGTCGTAACCAGCAATCATAATGTCGTAGTTATAGATCATAACGACAAAACAACGGAAAACCGCCGAACATAATGTTGTTGTTTTTTTCAATTATAATTTCCCTGTACACAGAGGTACGCTGTAATGTTTTGTGTGTCAATTTGATGGTCTTCTAACAAATTGTTGTATTTTTCTCTTTTTCAAATCCAAATTAATTTGCGTAGCATTGCATTAGCAAGGCTGAAAGGGCAACGAACTTGTTTTCAAGTGTTTTATTTGATGGGTCGTGTAAACCCCATTTAGAGAGGAATGCAAAGCGAAAAAAAATAGATTACTAGAGAGTTCTGTTTTTCTCTTCTATTTCTTTAATTAAGGCGATACAGATAAAAGATTTACATTGATCTGTGCAAAAAAGTCAGCATCATAGGAGAGTTGTTGTCATTATAATGAATCTATGTTGATAACCTAGTTGGCTCACCTTTCGTTATTGGGTATTGGCAGAGCACAACATTTGTGTCTGCGGTTTAAGAAATGTTTGGCATGTTAAATGTCAGTTTGATAGTTATGAAATGGTGTGTGATTTTGTAACTGTCAGATGTTGACAGTTTGTAGGTTTTGATGGTTTTTCTTTTCGTTTTTAGTAAGGACGAACAGTGATTGCTGAAATAAATCGTCACGCGTGAGAACCCCCGTCAATAAAGTATGTATTTCACTTTAGTTGGTAACGTTTGTAGAATAGATTTCAAAGTTAAAGACAAATGCATCGGAATTTTTGTCTATTACGGACAAACTTTATATATATTAATACAGTCTTTTTATTCTGCACAATATATATCAAACATTAGCAGAACACAACGAAATACGCAAAAGTGGCATACTAAAATCTAAATTTCAGCTGTAAGCCATCATATTAAGGTATGGGGATCAATACGAACATTCCATCTAAAGACATTATGTACCAAGCAAATTGCATTTGGTGATCAGTGGGAAAAATTGGATTACACAGGGTAAACCACGAACAGTCAAACTTTATCATATATTTGTGATTGGGTCCGTGTTACTCGTCTATTTAAGGCCCAAATGTTGCCAATGTCTTTGAATTGTCCAATCTTACTGGCCCGTTTAGGGTTTCTTTAACGTTAATTTTGTATAAAGTACAATCAAGTATCAACATTATTTACCTATTACACGTACTGCTTAAGCACAAGCACAAGTAAACTGTTGGTGTGTTCATCTCATAATTGAAAAATTAACTCTTTTACTGGTTACACAGTGAAATGAATAAAAAAAAGCAGTTACATTAATATAAGCCCACTATATAAAGGTAATAACAAAATTACCGAACACCGAGCAATCTTCCAAAGGGAAAGTCAAAACTCATAAATCAACAAACAGCCAAAATCAGTCAACAAACGGAAAACTGGGAAAAGCTCAATGGCCCTGACTTGGTCCAGGCATTTCTAAAGAATGATGGATTGAATCAGATTTTACGGCGCCAAACCTCTCGATATCATTACGGTGCATATGACATGGGGAAAGGGGTAATGTGTCCACTCTTCTTCAAGTGGGGGCCAAGCTATACTTCTACCCCTCCTCACTTTTTGGCCATACAATTGAGAAACAGCTCAAATTTAAACAGAGAATCAGAAAATGTGCGATAAATCACGAGAGTTACGGCTTAGAAATATGCTTAAAAGCCAAATTACCCTTTTTATTATTGCTGGACAGCTTTGAAAGCTACCCCCTTTTCTGTCGGTCCCTTTCTGAAGCTGTCCCCACTTACAAGTCGCCCTTAAGTGTGCCTCCTCCCATTTTTCTGTCCACTTCAGAATATTGCACCCGTCCACTGTACGGTCCACTTCAGATGATAAGCTCCCCCCCCTCCGCCCACTTGCAGGTCCACCTCTACAGATTTCCTCCACTCCTATTCCTCTGTATAAGTTACATTTCCAGTCTCGACATTAGCCACGTGTATAACATATTCATTTATAGCCCACAGCCAGTATAATAATGTAACTGTTTAAGATCTGGTCGGCCTCCAAACTACTTGCCTAGATTTCAAACCCCGTCCCTTAAAGCCAAAACCTGGATCCAAACCTCATATTTACTTAGCATGCATTTATACGTCACAGATAACATAGAAAATCTTAAACATAACTGTACATAGTCAGCAGATTTAAAACGACTAAGAATGAGGTCTATCAGTATCTTAAAAATAATATACGAAGCT
>MJUT01032186.1:13975-54348 GCA_002080005.1 Gigantidas platifrons
AAATAAATAAATAAATAAATAAATAAATAAATACACAACTACAATTAAAAAAAAAAACAAATTAGACAATAGAAAAGAAACCAATACGATTGTGTTTATTACTTTAGTTGAATAACATGGTAAGCTGATAATAGTAGTAAAAAGACATTTAACACTTTTGTAGTTTACTTACCGATGTAACAAATCATTTTAATTATCTATTGAAGCTTACTATTTACTTATAATTGACATATACACCCTATTTAATTCCTATCTCACATCTGTTGAATCATCTGTAGCGCTAGCAAATCATCTAATATAAAAAAATACGCAGCATGGTTTTTTTTTACTTTCTGATGATCATATTTACATCTTTCTTAGCTCATATAACTTGAAATAAATGTTTATTACCGATTTACGAGTCAATATCGGCTTTTATCCTGTAAAGTTACTGGGTTGATATTCTAACCAATTTACATCAGAGCCATAATTTACAGCCTTCTTGGCACGAAATTGATATAAAAACAAATTGTAAAAAATGTGTAGAAGGTGTGGTTTTTGCAATTAATCTTGTAAAAATAGATTGATAATGTTTTGAAAATATTTGCCTGCATGCTCTTACAGTTAAAGACGTACACTTAACAGCGTTCTTTTATCTTTGAACTGATTTTGTACTCGAGTGATCTTCAACTGTTGCTGATGAAAAGCTAATTATATAATGCAAAGTGAAGCTCAGTCAGATAGTTATGGGATAATCTTAATGATAACAATAATATGTACATTATCACCATTTAAAACTGAAAGAGACAAAACTAATTCAGAAGTGACGAACATTTTTGTCCACCTACTGTTCCTTTAGGTATTTATATAATTTGTAAAAAAATATGGGTTATATGAGTTTTTAAAAAAAAAATTATAAAACAAAGATATACAAAATGTTGTTGTCAACGGAAATTATGATATTGCGATATTACAACTGGACATCCTTAAATTTAATTTTACAACAGTAGAACATATAATGTTTGCCATTCACGATCACATGCTTTCATTTCCGTTTTTTTTTTTTTGGTTCTTTTGTTTGTCATGTACGTGTTCCACGATCTTTAGATTTTTTGTGTAGTGTTTTATAGATCGTTGTTTATCCTTCCCCCCTTTTGAGCTGTCAAATATTTGTTCTTCCCTCGACAGGATTTGAACTCACACCATTGTTACATTGCAGCATCATTCACTTAGCCTTATATCCAGCACCCTAGACCACTCGACCACATCCACTATATAAAAGTATAGCTTCAGTGGTCGAAGTGTTACCTTGTCTCGTACTGAAACTCTAGAAATTAACATAAGACATGTGTCTAAGCGTGTGTAGATGGTACATATATACTTAATATTATAATTTGACAGCAATCTAACACAGTAATTTTTAATATACTGTATAAGATAATGAAGAGTTCATTATACAGTCACAGGAAATCAAGTATATTATACAAACATCTAGGCAGGTGACAACCATAAAATATATCTGTCCCACTGGATCTCAATGTTACTTGTGATACTTGGTTAATACTAAATATTTTATACGTTTGAAAATTAAACCAAACAGTGTTAGAATTAGATCTTTGAGCAGTCAAATTGTTGTTCTTCCCTCGACGAGATTTGAACTCACACCATTGATACACTACAGCACCAATCGATTAGCCTTATGTCCAGCGCCCTAGACCACTCGACAACATCTGTTATATAAAAATATAGCTTCAATAATCGAAGTGCTACCTTATGTCGTAAGGAAAAGCTAGAGATATACATAAGACATGTGTCTAAGCGTGTGTAGATGGTACACATATACTTAATATTATAATTTGACAGCATATATATATAGGGGGAAATGGAGACAGATACAAAAATATTCATAGTTCCCAAGAGAAATTTGACACATATCATAAATACAGGTTTTCCTCTAATTAGCATAGTTTTTATAGGAAAATATGTAAATGTGCAAGGTCCGTCGAAACAGCTGGGAAAATGAAGGAATATCGACACTTCCAGATACCGCCAATTAGTTTTGAAAATCCTGGATCCTCACCTGATGGACGATCCGGGTATTTATAATTCTAATAGCTGTATTACAATTACCGCGTTGCTTACATTATTTCAGCTTTCAGCATGCTATCTAAACAGATAATAACTCTGTTTTATATAATCTTTTTTTTTTTCACATGGCTTGTAGAAAATCATTATTTTAACCATTGAAGAAGTTTCCAATCTAATTATATTTAGGTTTCTGTTTACAACTAGTAATCATCTCCAGATGAAAAAAAAAAAAACTAGAAAAGATCTCAGAAACATCTAAATTTAAATAGAATGCAGAGTTTACATGTATAATTAATTACTTACATCTGTCAGTTTAACTCTGAAATGTGATGACGGAACTATTGCATCTTTCAAAACAGACACAGTTTGATAGAATTAAAACTTTAAAACAATTGTAAACTGTTAACTGATTTCACTGATTTATTCATCCCTGTATTTTGACAGGTAAAATCGTACATTGAATTGTTTGTGGGTTTCTTGTTACTCGATCTTTAGATTTATGTATATGGTTTGTCCATTTTGTCTTTTTGTTTTGTTTTGGTCATTGTGTTGTCTGTACCTCTTTGATTTAGGGATTCTGATTATCCCTTTGTTATCTTCAAACTCATCTTGTAATGTAGCATGTCCATCCTGTATGTAAAATAAATATCTACACGTGTGTAGTAAAACATCTTAATCATTATGAACATCATAATTGTTTGTCCGTAGCTATTTGCTTTGTAGCAGAAGGAGCGTAGGATTCGTGAGAGGAAAATGGGAAGGGGGTACTAAGTTTTACTTCTATGTATTGCCTCCTTTCCTCCCCAATCTTCTGTGACAAGAAATTAATTAAAGGTGAATTTTGGACTTGGAAAAAAAATTTAGTGTCCATTAAACGAACTGCATAATAAGGATACGATTTGATCCAAAGTGCCTCTTTTTTTGCAATCCAATGCTCAAAACTAGCACCCCATTGTCGTGTTCACTCCGAACACGTGCCTCCGTCACGTTCTGATTCACTTCTCAAACTTTACCCTCAATAACATTCGTCCACCTCTACGCATCTGAGGAGTTTGATGTTTTATTCGTTATTTGTATGTAGTTAGGTATGTTACTGTCCAGTGCTGTTTCGTACAATGTAACACGACAGGTGCCTCTATTGGGACAGGAACTGAATACACTCCGGTGCATCTGAGTTTACTTTCTATAGGATTAGTGTTGCTCATTGTTTAGTTTTCTGTTTTGTTTTTTTTTGTGTGGTAAATAAGTAAAATGTGTGGTGTGCTTCATTTGTAATGAAACACTCTGATACTGATGTTGTTGACAATCTGATCCCGATGTATTAAACAATTAATATCATAATATGTTATTATCTAAAACATAAATGTATAAGTCATCAAATATAATCCAGGTATGCAATTTATGATATTTTGTAGCTTGGGAAGTACACATATATCAATGACGATGGACACATCTTCCAGATCAAATGAAGAAACAACCACAGAATTAGAGCAAGTTGTTGTTGTTACACCAACAGAAGAGAAGACAGCTTGTCCAGACAACCAGTCGAGTTCTGTGGGACTATCGTCTTCATACAATGGAATTGAAAAGGGAGGCAACTTATATTTCAATAAAATCATTCCAAAGGCAAATAAGGCAATTAACAATAAACAAAATGGACGGTTATATTTATCTCCATCCGACAATTCTGTTGATTCTGTTGGAGTTCACTATGGAAGAGGGGGATATTTGTCCCCCTTAGATATTGCCTCAGATGATGAGGGTGGAGGGAGACGGAGACATAAAAGTGAGGGATCTGTACATGTCTCGCCTTCAAGGTCTGATCATTTGATACCGAACAAGAAAAATTCCATGTACGAGAGTCGAAGCACAATAAGTGGTGTTAGATTTGATGACAGTTATATTGGTAAGTTTTCTTCTACAATTTACAATGTTGGAACATTTGATAGGTTTATAGTTCTACCTCAATTTGGCAAAGACCATGTGACATTCCGCTATGATAACTTGGCCTCCATTTAATTCTCTGCTAATGGTACATATAGAGCAATGTATATACAATGTAATATTCATCTGAGAAACAATGGATGTGTCGATTAAAATATTTCTCACCGATTCGGTTCTGCAAAACTAATTTAACCTCGCCACCATTTATATAGGTGCCTGAACCAAGCCAGGAATGTGAGCGATCATTTTCTAGGTTATGGCTCTTTCTACGATCTTGATAAATTTGAAAATATAATTGTTCCGACAATGTGGTATTTGTTTTCTCGTTTTATCTATAATTTTATGTCGATCCTACATGTACAACCATTTTATCTAACACTGAATATCATGATATCATGATTTTTTTCCATTTGCTGCAATGAAATGCACTCATAATCTCTTAGACATCATTGATCGATTTAATCCATGACTTTGCTTTGGGTAAACTGTGTGAGATCGGCATACATTCCTTGTCCAGATCCGATATCAACTAATCATTGTCATGTTGACGTTTGAAAGAGGAGTGTTTCATGTTGCTTTGTTTGGTTACATAATGTATATCGTGAACGTTAATTGCTGGGTAAAAACGAAATTCTATCTTCTCAACATCCGTCTGTTTATCTAATCGATAATTGTCCATGAATGATGTATGATTGATGTACATATTTTGGGCAGTGTCTGTATCCAGTAGTTGTATAAATATGGAAACTGGTCACATGTTGACCAACCAAGTGGCAGATTACACTTCATCTGTATGTTACAATAAGCGGTGAAATAAGCTGAGAGCATATATTTGCTAAAATAAAATAAAGTGTCTTCAAATAAAAACGTTATGTCAATTTGAATTGTTTTACCTCTATGTTCTATGAGTACACCCTTTTTGCAACTTCAAACTCCTCTTCTATTTATGTTATTTACAGTTACAGTAACTCTGTTCGTTGGTTGATACGTGATAAATAAGCTACATGTACTCCATCTTCATGTAACGGGTGAAATAATATATGACCAGAATTAGCTAAAATAAAGCCAAACTGTTGTCTATAAACAGTAAACACCACCAAAGGATATCATGAGGAATTTCATTATGCGGTGTTATTTTGTCATATTATTTCTAAAAGTGTATGTTGAGGTAGATTGTGGATCATACGTCCATCACCATGGGTATCAAGAGACATCATGCAAATTGGATCGACTATGGTGAGGTATAAAGCGGATAGTAAAATCCTCCTCCGTGGTTATCCACAAGACCTTTGTTAAACTGGATTTCAAAAGTCATTTGTTAATAAGTAAGAGTGTATATGAATGTAAATAAACACGAATGACCATCCAGCATTACACTTATACGTAGACACACATTAAAATAAAGGAACATTCCTGTTATTACTCACCTAAGCACATGCAGTATGTTGAAATTTTTAGTAGATAGTATGTTCCCATACCATTGGTAACAACATGACGTTTGTCATACAAGATGAGGTATTGCCATTGATTTGCTAAGTAATATCGAGAGGTATATGATTGATAGCAACTCCCTCAACTATTGGTAACAACAGACCGTTGGTCATACAAGATGAGATCTTATCTTTTATTTGTTTGGTAATATAGTCAGTTATAGTATATACATGTAGTGGGTTGAACATATAGTACGTACACTACACTTGCTATCAACAGAACATTAGTAGGTAGGACGGGTTACAAAACATTATCCATAATCAACACTCTTCTTTCCATTTGTTCCATATTTTATTCAATGCATGCAAATTCCATGAGCCAAGAAATGTGGTGTACAAAGAAGAGTTTGAAGATAACAAAGGGGTAATCAGAATCCGTATAACGAAGAACAGACAACACAATGACCAAAAGAAAAAGGGCAAAAGGAAAATCAACGATCTAAAAAACATACACATACAACTAAAGATTGCGTAACACGAACCACGCTGAAAACCGGAGATGACCTCAGGTGGTCTGGAAGAGTAAGCAGTTCCTGCTCCACTAGTGACACCCGTCGTGGTAATCTAGTTACAAAACCGGTGATAAATCATGAATGAGGAAAGGATCGGGAAATGCTTACGACAAGTGGAACATATCCGTGGTCATTTGTGACACATATATTCCATAACGGTAAACCAAGCAATTAACATTATGGATTATATTAATAGAACGACCGTTAGTTTCATAACAACATTATGTGAAGTTACCCTTTAGTTTCTCAATTTCTGTATGAAAACATGCATTTAATCAAGTCTTGTGTATTAAGAGGGCTAGATGGAAATGAAGACGTTCTGATTTAACATGTGTTAATGTTGATTGAAAACTCATGAGTTACATTTCAAATCGTTTGAAGCTGCTAGTTTCAAATATTTGTTTTTTTTTCTTTTTGTTTTGCAATGATTAATATGTACAAGAAACTTGTAGGTCCTCCAAGAAATTTTGCATTTCTTTTAGATTTGTACCTTGTTTTTCAGATGAAAATGGTCAGACATTGATGTATTCTAGACACGAGGTTTGTAGACACATGTATTTCAAATCCAAACCTGTTTTTAACTATAAGTGTTACGAATGAATTAATTAGATTTATGTCTGATTATTTGTAATGTATTGAAGCATTTTGATTACTTTAAGTGATTTAATATCATTTGTTTGACATAGTAAAGATTATGACGCTTATAATTAGTAAGAAATTATGTGGATGTAAATGAACATGAGAGACGTCCAACATTACACAGAGACACAAACTAAATTAAAGGAACAGCTTGTAGTTAGAAATGATATGGATGTAAATCAACATGAGACACTGTTCAACATTTACACATAGGTACATACTAAATTAAAGGAACAAAATGTAGTTAGAAAGTATATGGATGTAAATGAACATAACATTACACTTAGACACAAATTATGGTAAAGAAACAACACTTGTATTGCTATATTTCACAGTCACAGTAAGGTCGCCATTATTGAGAAAAGCTTATACCCTAAAATGAGTGTAAAATGCTCCATTCCATCCCCACCAACACCCCTAGCCTACAATTGTCTGTTTAAAGAAGTCATTGCATTTATCGTAAGATGCAGAGGGTTAATATTGCAAATACAAGCAAAAAGTACCAAATAAACCTGTCATTTCACTAATTTAAAGATATCACTATGATGAATATGACGCAGATTATAACGGTTTAATTTATGAATACCGTTTCAATATGACCGAATATATATTTACAGAGGATTGATCGCAATTTGTGTTCGGTTCATGAAGAAATAAATATAACCTCAATCAGGTTGTACACACTGGGTACGCAAGGGTTTGTACAACCTGATTGAGGTTATTTCGAATGAACCGAACAAATAATTTCGATCAATCCTAATAAATTAATTCAAATTTTTTTTTGTTATGATATTGAAAGATATATTTATTTTTTCAAAATAAGGCAAATAATCGGAAATAAATTAAATCAACCCCAAAGGTGCCTCATTCAAAGAAATTCGCCTAATGACAACGGCACGCGACGCTTTGGGAACGACGTCTATTTTCAGATTCAGTACATACGAATATAACCTCAACTTATTAAACCAGTCACAACACGTATTTAATGACATGTGACTCTAAAATTAATTTATTGACAATTATATCAAGAATGATAACAAAGACGTTTTGCCCAACTCACTCCAAACGTCTCTACAAATAACGAGCATACATGTCATAATGTACACAGTGAGGCATAAACTATCATATTGTCGTCATTAAATTGATAATGTATATGGACGTTTTAATGTAAGGCTGATTCATTGCAAGTCTGTACAAAATATCTACTGTCAACGAAGAATTAGTAATATCGTATGCCTTTATGGTTGGAAGGAGTATGGGGGTTTGATATATGGTGTTTAACGCCACTTTCAGCAATATTTAAGTTATAACGAAGAAGACAGTTTTATAAGTGGAGGAAACCGGAGTACCCGAAGAAAACCACCATTCATGGGCAAGCAACTGGTAGGATTGATCACTTGTGGATGCGAGTAGAGTGCACCCCTTTTTGTAATTTACAAAGCCGGACACGAACCCACGCCGTATTGGTCAAAGGCTTGTTTGAATTACTAGGTAATTCAACTACCGAACGCATTGAGCCTCCCAAACCCACTGACAAACATTATCATATAATGTTGTATCGACTACACCTCGACATGAGTGGGATTGGAACTCTCAACGTTAGTGGTGATAGACACTTGTTGCATAGATGCAGAAGTATGTGTTGTACATCAACACTATCTATTTAAAATTAGTTGTGGTACATGTATGTTGTTTTATAGAAAGTGCCATTGAAAGATTTCTCGATGGAATGCCGAGCTACAAAAGATATTAAGAAGTTTTTGGAGAATTTCATACTGATACTAGATCTGAATAAAATTAATCTTGATGAAATTATTGAGGACATCTTGCAGAAAATATTGGATGTGAATGAATCAAAAATAAACCAAGACCAAGCAAGAACAGACAAGATAAGCTTTGATCAAGCCAGATCTGCATTGTTTACTCACGATCAAGGTATGATAATTAGACCTGTGTTTGTTATTTTTTGTTGCAATATATTAATTCTTATAGGTTTAAAATGTACAACAAACGTCTAATTTGATACAATTTAAATTTGAAAATGTTGTGAAATTCAGGTCTAACAATATTACAGATTTTGGTTGGGGTTAAATGTGTTTATGGTCACTCTAAGTTATTGGTCGGGCACATCTTGACGACCAAACTTAATGGAGGCGGGAAGAAAAAACCCATGCCTTAGGTCAAAATGCATTGCTTTCTGACATGGTGAATTGTTGCCAATTGAAAAATGGGTAGACATCTATATATGTATATGAGGATAATCCTCACTTTTATCCTATACTTGTAGATAATATAGCTAAGATGTTACCTTGTGATGCAACTTTGAGTTTTGCTTAGAAGAATAAACATACTTGAACAGAAATTATTAACTGCCAATTTTCTCTCTTTATTACATTGAACATGCTAAGAAAAGTGCATTTATTGGATTTGCATATTAAAACAATAAATTTCGTATTCTATAACTATGCATTTCATTATATCAAAAATGACTAAACATATTGGGACAAATCAGTTATTTCAGCTGTTGAAGTATATGATAAACAGATCATAATATGTCATTTTTCATATCATACCCTTTATCAGCCCTCGTTCATATATCATGAACTACGACTGATAAGGGGTATGATATGAAAAATGCCGTGTAATAATATATATTTATTATTATTTGCAGTGCATATGCTGAGCAGAACTTTACAATGTACGAGCATATCAGAAGGGGGAGGCTTTGATTATGACCAGAATTGGATTTGTGCTATGTAAGTCATGAAGAGTACCATTTTTATATTCAGTTCTTAAACACAATGTTATATGTAATCTATTAAGGTACTTAGCCGGTGTCTGCTAATCATACACATTCAACAAGATCTTCACCATATATATATATGTCAATAGTAAGAACATGCTTGTGCATATGTCATGGTAGCGATACAAAGCTTTCGCCAGTCATAAAACATTTCGACTCAAGAAAAGCAATAAATCCTTAAAATCGTATTGCATCAAAAGCTGGAACATGATAAATACCTTTACTTAAGTCAGCATCTATTGCGTTAGGGGTTTTCTTAGTTTTCTTGATATTGAACGTGTTCCAATTCTGGATATTCATGAAACATTTGTCATTAGACATTGGGAAAGAAACATTCAATTAGTTGGTTAACAGTTAGCTAAAAATGACTCCGCAGGGTGTTTTTTTTTGCACCCTACAAAATTGCATGCAGAATTATAAGATGCTCTAAATAAGCAAATGATATCTGCTTCCTACAAATTTAGATTCATACATGAAAATTGAAAATATACTTATGAAATTAGTTATTTGGTAGCTGCACACTGCAAAATGTGTACACGGAATTAAGGATATTCGATGAATTAGCTATTAACTTGCACAAATGTATAGCATAAATCTGATGTAAAAACCAACAGTGACTCTAACCTCATATCTTGATGCCATAAATGGGTGTAAACCTTGAATTATCTTCATGATAGTCTAAATTAAAACCACCGAGTATGCAGATCTTCATGTTTAAAGCTGTCATCTAACGTTAGAGTCTTTGTGTACACATGCGTACATGTGGATGATATTTTACGACATGATAAACTAGAAAAATGCTCAATCAGACATCACGAAAAGTCGATCATAAAGCACAACAAAACAAGATGAACAGAACGTGGGGGACATGCTTTGAAAACTGACAAGCAAAAATCAAATTAAATAAAAACAATAGTAATGGGAATTTGGCTTCAAAGAGTGCATTTGTAACCTTAAATTTCGTGATATACTGTCTATTTTCTGATTTCATGCTACAATTTCAACTGTTTCAACATTTTGCATAAAAACGGGGGAGGGACAAGAAAATGCTATATAAATACAATATTAAAAAGGAGGAATATACACGAAAATCGTGAGGCAATATAGAACCTACCAGAAAGGAAGGAAAACACATGGCCCAAATAAAATGAAAACAAAAGACTAAAATATAAGGACAAACACAACTATATATGAACTATATGACACCACATCAACACTTAGGGTGAATTAGGGTGATCCACTCGTGATATCCACGGTATAATGCAGGATAAGAAGAGTGTGGAGAGAGTAATCAGAATATGTATATCGAAGAACAAACAACACAAATAACCAACATAAAAAGTACAAAAGGACAAACAACAATCTACAAAACATACACATAAAACTAAAGATCGAGTAGCACAAACCCGATTATAAACCGCAATAAACGTAACAATCCATCTGGTTTTTTTTTATTTTTCATGTAAATTAAAAGTACAAAAGGAGAGACAACGGTCTACAAAACATACACATAAAACTAAAGATCGAGTAGCACAAACCACACTATAAACCGCAATAAACGTAACAATCCATCTTTTTTTCATGTAAATTAAAAAGTACAAAAGGACAAACAACAATCTACAAAACATACACATAAAACTAAAGATCGAGTAGCACAAACCCCACTATAAACCGCAATAAACGTGACAATCATCCATTTTTTTTTTTTTTTTTCATGTAAATTCATTTGAAAATCAAAGTTTGCTGTACAATGTTATGTTTCATTTATCAACTTTTTAGGGCAAGTATTCCATCAATACAGACCCGCCATGTGGGTATAGCAAAACTCAAGTATCCTGCCAACTTAGGAATCAGCAGTCAAGAGGTCTATTTTGTAATAGTCGTTTTGACCCCAATAAAAGAGGTGAGCTGATAATTAAAAGGAAAATGTTCATTTTTATTTTTACAAACGGTTTTTGTGATGTGAAATGTGATTCAGCATAGAAGAGATTGGTATACTTTATCAACTGACTGACTCATTGATATACTGTATTTATGTGAGGACGGATGTGAAGTGAGTGAACAATTGGTCACCTATTCAATAGAGAGAGCAAGCATTTTGAAGAATTATATTCAAAATATACCAAAACAAATATTCTCTTCTTAGAAACTTGCAATCATGTTTTTGAACTCAAACAATACATGCATGATCATTGGGTAATAAATGAATAGTATGCAACTACGTTGGATAAATATAGATTATTCTTCAGTTTCCCGTGGGTTACGATATTTCTCCACTCTCAAGAGAGTTAAATTACAAATTTGAACCACAAGCCGTCAGGCGAGTGGTTAAAATTTTTAATTTAACTCTCGAGAGTGGAGAAATATCGTAACCCACATGAGCAACTGAAGGAGAATTTGTTTCTCCTATTATTTAACACGAATTGTATTTCAAAAGCCGTCAAACGAGTCAAACGAGTCAAATGCGGGGAAAGGCACGAGACATTGTAATCCTATAGAGGATCACAGATTTTTCCACCACTGGTTCAGAGGGGTTAAAACGACGTCATAATGGGAGAAGAGATGCATACACGCCTCAATTATTGTAAGAAAAGTTTGAATATCAGAAGCTATATATTACAGAAGGACAGAGAATACAAAGGTCACAAGAAAAGCGACAAAAGTACAAACAATTAACTACAAAACATTTCACAAAAAACTATTGAGTAACACGAACATCATTAAAACAGGGATAGACTGAGGCACTCCAGAGGAGTAAGCAGTTCATGATCCATTAGTGGCACCAGTCGTGTTATTCTCTCTACACACCACATTTATCCTTTTTTTTGTATTTCTGTTATTATGAAATGCATATGAGCATGTTATTAATATAGTTAAGTTATTGTATGGCTAATTATTCAGAATTTATACATTGTTTAGTTTATAACAATTGTATTTGCTTATAGAGACAAAAACGGTCAGACACAAGTTTTACCAACTTATCAAGTCTTCTCATTTTAATTACATACCAATTATTGAGTTAAGGGGTAATGGTTGTGGTACTGAACGTCACTTTCAATAATATTACAGCTATATCATGTCAGTCGGTTTTATTGGTTGAGGAAACCGGAATATCCGGAAAAAACACCCACCTGTCGCAATTCAGTGACAAACTATGTCAAATAATGTTGTATCGAGTACACCTCGCCATGAGCGCTATTCGAACTTACAACGTTAGTGGTGATAGGCACTGTTGATTACACAGGTTAATCTAATTACCATACTATCACGACCACGATGGCCCCCTATGACAATCATACCAAATCTACATATGGAACAGAACATGCACAATAATGTATACATATCAATAACAATTACACATGTAAAAGAGAACAGAAAAACGAAACAATTGTAAGGCGACATTTATATAATACACACGTAGATGTATAATTTAGTGCGCACGACCCATTTTTGGAGTTGCCTTCAGTAGGTACACCTAAAGTAAAAATTGTTGAAAGCCAAATGATTTAAATGTTATATATAAATAGTATGGATGGCATAAAACTATTGTTGCATTACTCTGTATACATCTTGACTGCAGGTCATTATCTAGCTCTATTGACGGACAGAATTGTTTTCTATTTACAGAAAGGGACGAAGAACGAGCTTGAGACCGGAAGAACCTTTGCAACACTCTTTTCGGATGTATGTTTCCGGCTACAATTATCAGAGGCTACCTCTGAAGAGGAATTTAAAAAAATACTGGAGGAACAAACGAAAGACTTGGCAGAGAGGCAAAGATTGGCTGTGATGAAAATACCATTGGCAGAGGAAAAACCTCCTTTCACTGTAAGCCTAATTTACATATTTTATCTACAGTGTTAAACATTTAATCAAGATCCTATGGTCGATATATTACGAGCCCTGGGATATGCTAATTGTATATGTTGTAGTGAAGAATAGATTTAATATGGGTTTATGGTGTTTAACGCCACTTTCATATCGTGGCAGTAGATTTAACAGATCATGTTAACTATGTAAACAACATGAAATCATGTGAGCCTTTGGTTTTTATTTAATGCTTTCCCTATTCCGTTTTAATCCGGGCGCCATCGTGGTCATGACTGTATGATAGTTGGATTTATAACTATGCAAACAATGCTTATCACCACTGACGTTGTGAGTTCGAACTCCGCTCAGACGAGCTCTACTCGATACAACATTATGTCATAAATTTTGTCAGTGACTTGCGACAGATCGGTGGTTTTCTTTGGATACTCTTGTTTCCTCCACCAATAAAACGTACCTTCATGATCCAGCTGCAACATTGTTGAAAGTGGTGTTAAACACCATGAAGCCAAAACAAAACCATTACAATCAATTTTTAATATCGATAAAATAACATGAATCAATTCAGCAGGCTCAATTTCTGTTTACACCACACCCCACTTTTGCGACCAGCGGAATGTTGTGAGATCATGGACGGGTTATGTTCTTAAGATTTGTAAAACAGTTAATGATTGCTTTTGTGCAAGCATTCAGACAATGACATTAGTGTAAATTATCAAGAAGTAGTTAAAATTATACTCAGAATAATGTATCCTGTAAGGGGGACATGCCTGTCTATTCTCTGTTAAGACCATTATATACATGTTGGCATCATACAATTTATGCATCTCCTAAGCTAATTTGTTCTCACAATCAAGCACGTAAAATTACTCTCATGGTATAACAACTGAACAGACATATGTCATAAATTGTGTGTATTATCCATAACATTAGTATTTTGTAATGTTTATATTTTAGCAGATTCAGGTATAGATTACAAAATCAATCACGATATTGATAAGTTAATGCATGCTTTGTGTCGTCTATGCCATTGCTTCACCTCTTCACCAAACCCAATATATAGGCATATGTCACCGTTTGTGTGGTGTATATATATGAGTATCATAATCTATATATAGGTAGGTGAAAATATCACATTTTTTGCCGACTGCGAGGCATAGTCATTATATATATGTCTTTATTCATGTGCCACCTGTGTAATGTGTCCAATATATATGTGTCTGCCATAGCTCATGTGGTACCTGTGTAATGTGTCCAATATATATGGGCATGTCATAGCTCAGGTGCCACCTGTGTAATGTGTCCAATATATATGTATTTGTAATTGTTGATGCGTCCCCTGTGTAATGTGTCCAAGATATATGCATGTGTCATTACGCATGTACCACCTGTGTAATGTGTACAAATTCTATGTATCTGTCATTGCTCAGGTGCCACCTGTGTAATATATCTGAGATATATGTGTCTATAATTGTTGATGTGTCCCCTGTATAGTGTGCCCAAGATATATGGGTATGTCATAGCTCGGGTGTCACCTGTGTAATGTGTCCAATATATATGTATATGTCATTAATCATGTGCCACCTGTGAATGTGTCCAAGATATATGTATCTGTCTTTGTTTGGGTGGCATCTGTATATTAAGATATTGATATTCTTTTAATGTCTTTTAGATTTATGCTATCACCTTACCACATATTACTTCGTATAACCTATTGATAAGTATCTGCTTCTCAGTTATTTTCGCATAGCATCCGATGACGAGTAAAAACACGTTTTACGGGAATTTGGGGGGATAAACGTAGACAATGTAAAATAACAATTGTGAAAAATACACATTTAGGGGATTAATGAATTGACATATCCCCGAAAACAGGTATTTGTTCCATAAAGCACGATAATTGGTTTCCACGAATTCATATAGACAAATTCACAATAAATGGCATACAACATTTCTAACAAGGTTTTAAAAGAGAACTATTTTCAAAGCAATTTATCATTAAATGAACATTAAAACTATTCTGATATTTTAAAACTTACACAGTAAGTAATAACATAGATGATTTAAAATATAAGTTATTTTATATTAACCTATTTTTCAAGAATATTGCCCATAACAATTTCCACATTAAATAGACAATAAAAGGGAGGCAACTCAAGTACTAGTCATTAAATATCAATAACTTTATATTAATTCAGCTGTTCGCTTAAAACACAGTATTTCTAGTACAAGTTATATAATTACTTTATATTACAGGACACATGTAAGTGTGGAATGTTTAATGGAATCAAAGACGATCTAAACAGGAGATTGCCACATTATTTATCTGATTATACCGATGGTAATTATAACAGGTGTTTGTGTATATTTAGCAAATATAATGATAATACATAAGTTGTTTTCATCATGTGTTCCTGATATTGAAATGCAATCAACCCTTGTGTTGAGTTTGGAGGGACAAATGTCTTTACGACGGGTGCCACTGGTGGAGCAGGGTCTGCTTACCATTCCAGATCACCTGCATTCATCCCCGTCGTCAATAGAGTAAGACCTCTGATGTAGCATTTTCAAAGGAACCATATATGCCTATACACCTGTATTTGTTTTGAAAGAAGAGTTTGAAGACACCAAAGGGTTAATCAGAATCCGTAAATCGAAGGACAGACAACACAAAGGCCAAAATAAAAAAGACAAACAACGATCCACAAAACAGAACATATCCCTAAAGATCGTATAGCACAAACCCCACTAAAACCAAGGATGACCTCAGGTGCTCCGTAAAGGTAAGCAGCTTCTGCTCCGCTAGTTACACCCGTCGTCTTACTTTAGTTACAAACCCGGTGATAAGTCATGAGTGAAGTAAGGACCGGAAAGTGTTTACGATAATTGGAACTTATCGGTGGTTATTTGAGACAGATTTTCCGTAATGGTAAATCTTAATAGTGAAAAGAAAATGTTAATCTCTACAAATAACAGCGCATTGTTCTGATAGTGTACAACTCATACGAGTCAGAAATACCATAAGCTTTATTAATAAGATAACAATTCTTTTTAATGGTATCTTGCAAATAAAACACAATTGTTTTTTTCAAGTTACCCTTCGCAAGTAGCTGGGGTCACCCCCGTTTTTGGTTTGTTGTGTGTTTTCAGGTTTCATGTGTTGTGGTTTTGTGTTTTGTTTGTCCTCTGGGTTGTCCATTCTTGATTGCCCCTTCATGTTTTCTGACAGTTGTTTGAAATGTTGAATTGAGTTTTTAGAAATGAATATATCCCATGTCTGTCCTTTGATTTACGGATTCTGATTACCCCTTTGGCATCTTAACACTCTTCTTATTTCACGAAAGAAACTATTAGTACAATATATATTGTAGAAAATCCACATGAGAACAATGACATGAAGAAAAAAACAAACCAACAACAAAACACTATAAGTTCTTGTAACACAAACAAAAATCCTTTTAAACGAGAGGATGTTTCTCAGTCATCTCGCATCGAAGGGTGAAGCCCTTGAGTAACATCTTTAATTATTTTATCGCTATGGTAGTATGTTTTATCAAGGATTTGTTAATGTGACGTCATTATAATGTCATATTAGAAAACAGCGATATTACTACGCGTCCTTGACAACGCTTAGCGATTAGCGATAATTTAAATCATCTCATGCGCTAAGGTATTATGAAACATATTGGTTTTAAACATCAAAGAGAAAATAACAAAATAGCGATAATATAGCATAACTACACTTGTGTTCCAAATATGGAACTAAGAATATCACGACTAACCTACCAACACAGTAATTAACGAATGAGTGTTAGCCCATCAGTGTGTATTCATCTTTGTTTGGTGACGAGTTATTTATTTTTGATATTCGGAATACAATAATAGATTTACTGATTATTGCATTGAACTTACAATTCTGTTTGCTCAAATAAGACGTATAAAAAAGGAATTTGTTTTAGAATGCCGGACGCTTAATGATGTTTCGTTGTTTCCGGTTATGACGATGTTTGTATTGTGACGTCACGCAGTGTCATAAATGTTGATGATCACTGATATATCACATGGTAAAATACCGGTGTTTCTTTCTTTTAGAAATATCAGTATTTCTCGGACATCTATATGATAAACAATGTTTAATGAACGATTGCATCGATGTGCCCCTTGCATTTGATATATTATTGGTAAAAATGCGTTCTAAAAGACATGTCCACGAAACAATTCAAGAATGTTGTTTAATTGCTTCCATTGTTTGTTTTCAGGTATTTTTGGTAACAAGACTATTCAAAAGACCATATCAACAACACTATTCCTGTATTTTGCTTGTCTAATGCCTTCCATTGCCTTTGGTGTTCTGAATGGGGAAAATACATTTGGAGCCTTGAGTTAGTATACTCTAAATTGAGCAAGTTATGTTATATCCAATTTAATTTCGGTGGGGATTAATCTTTTGACGCAATATGCATGGAGAAAAATATCTCATATTTTCTTTTTTCAATATTGAAATAATGTGGATTTATTACAATGGCCATTTTTTTTCTATATTTCAATTACACATGTACTTTTACAGATCTGACCTACTTATTATAAGGTACTAAGGAAGTTACAGTACATTGTATGTTTTCAATACGGCGGGGTACCGACATATGAGGAGAATCGGGTTAATAAACTCCTTGTCTGATTTATCCAGATATGTTGACAACATAGCACCGACCATATACGAAGCTAACTTTAAATCACCTTACGATATGCCATACGAACTCATGATATACCATGCGAGCTTTTATCACCCAGTGACATCCGTCGCTGTTATTGAATCGACTCTTTATATTCAAACTTCGCACCAGAAAGAACAGGGCTGAATATACCAGGGTTTTACTGGTTTTTGTCAAAAATATCTCCTGAAATTCTGATTTTCTAATTATTTGGCTTTTCAACCTTTCAATCTTTTGATTTTGAGCATACCTGATGAAGGTTATTCCAGAAACACATCGTGTGTACTAAATTTAATATCTATATTTTTTGTTATTTACAAATTGTCATAGCAATTTAAAAACAAAATATTCTCAATGTTCAACTTTATCCGATTTAAGGTGGTACCTAACACTGCAGAGGTAACTCTATTCTAACGGACAACATTACCGGGATCAGTGAAGTGTTTTAAAAGTTCGCTTCAATTTCAAGCGTTTAACTGACACATATGTACAATGTTTACAAAACGGACGCTGTGCTGATAGGACCTAATGATTGTTTTACATTTTTTAGTGTCTCTAATAAATATTATTTACTGATAATATCTGGTATAACAAAATTGTAACGATGGGTAGAGATAGGTGTTGCCGTGGTTACTTTATGCAAAACAAGACAAAAACCAACGATCTTCATTTTTCAAAAACTTAAATAGTAAACGGCAAACCACATTTTTTCTAGACCCAAAATTACATAACCACAACCTCTACACAGAACCATGTACACATAATCTGCTTGATATTGGTTCAGAAATAGCAATAGATGAAAATGATATGCATGTCAGTAATGGATGGAACGAGGGTAGACGCGTTGTGGAATTAGATGTAATGACAAGGGAGATGTACTGCTGCAATTGCATTTATCCAATACAGTTGGTGAGAGGTAAAAAAAAAAAGGTCATCAACTACAATACAATTGAGATTTGATTTCACAGATTTTTTATAAAAAAATTTAATAATCTCAGTGTCTACATTTTACCCCAAATACTCGGTCAACTAAGGTTCCAAAAAGGGAGTGGCATTTTACACTAACATGTAGCTTAACCCAGAGTTATATGGTACA
Organism: Gigantidas platifrons; assembly: GCA_002080005.1. Taxonomy (NCBI): domain Eukaryota; kingdom Metazoa; phylum Mollusca; class Bivalvia; order Mytilida; family Modiolidae; genus Gigantidas; species Gigantidas platifrons. The sequence goes on from MJUT01032186.1 coordinate 33,067, forward strand.
GTGGTAGTTATAGCTTTTGTCTAATTAAATACAAACTTGTATGTAGGAAGAAAGAAAAACAAATATCAGATGAAGTTCATGAACTCCCCCGAAAAATACAATGACAATCTGTTCAACGTATTTTTAAGAATCAAAGGGAGATTACTTTGGTACCGTGATAGGCACTTGTTATTCCAGTACATTATATTATTACTTTCAACTTCACTCATTAAATGTAATGTAATGGAATAAGTTACTATTCATATAAGATTGTCCCATTATTAGGAGATAAAGATAGAGTTATTCAGCTATAATGCACTTGTATGGTTGTTTTTTTTTTTCGGAAAATATGGGTGGATGACAAAGTATGTCGGTTGTCATTTTGGTCGGTTGAAAAATTCTGAAACTTGGACAGTGTTACCTAGTATTGGTCTTCAAATTACGTAAGGATTTTAGAAGGAAATGAACGACACAATTTTTAGATATCATAATAATTGTTTGTTTTCTTTAAATAAAAAAGGTTTTTTAGGATTTTTCCATTCTGGAGGGGGGGGGGGTCATTTCATGACCTAAATGACTGCCCTGCTTTTCCTAAATTGGACAGTATGACACATTTAAGTATGGAAATTATTAAATTAAATGTAATATAATGGAATCAGTTAATGTTCATTTAAGATAATCACATTATAAGGAGATAAAGATAGAGTTATTCAGCAAAATGCACTAAATGGTGTTTTTGTCAAAAGGAGGAGGGGTGAACAAGTTCGCCGGTTCTCTGTTTCGGTTGGTTGAAAAAGTCTGAAACTTAAACAGTGTTACCTAGAATTGTTCTTTATATTGTATGAGTTTTTTTTTTTTTTAATTTACTACACATTTTTTCTATAATTATGACTACTTAAAAAGAAATTGTTTGCCGTGGTATTTTACGGCATTTCTTGGTAAAAAGTATATTTTTCATCTAAAATATTTGCTAATTAAAAAAAAATATTCATAATTTTCGTGTTAATTAGCTGGAACTGATATCACACTTTCAAAATAACCTTAACTATTTAGTAAATTATTTCTTTTACCTCTCAAAAAAGGAAAAACAAGCATTAACTGGCATTCTTGTCATCAACGGCTATACCTTCGATTTAATGGGGGGAGGGGGTGGGGTTAAAATGGAAGTGTGTAGAATCCCTTGGTTGAAATCTTTTGCTTTTTTAATATTTGTTAGGTAATATCTTAATGTCTCACACGCAAAAAAAAATCTAAAAAATTTTACGACAGAAAAATGTTGGGGTCAGTTGTTGGGTACCACCTTGCTCACAATCTTCCATTCTCGCCATTTAAATATACTGTAATATTATAGTTGTTTCTAACGTAAAGTAAGATGTCTGTTTACTCGTAAATGTATTTAAATTTGAATTCATGAATTTATATGAAACGTTCGAGAAAATAAAATTGTGGGCGAAAATGTCAACAAATTAGTCATCCTTTTTTTTTTTTTTTTTTAAGCAAAAATGTGGTTTTATGTGAAATACATTTGTATATAAGAATAACTCTTAGGGTAATAACCTTTCATGGAACATATATTTAGTCTTTCATTTTATCCGAACAGGGATTGAACCCACGATCGTTTGCACTCACATGGAGGTAATGCTAATCACAACACTCTCTAGACAGTCCCATAATGAAGATGAAATGTACAGTAGAAGAAAATGAAGAAGGGTTTATGGGTAAAATATACGGCTTACAGTCAGTTTATAATATATATTAAACAATTACAGTTGATAAACTTGATTTTTTTTTTGCAGATGTTCAAAAAGTATTATATTCTCAGATAATTGGTGGATTATGTTTTGCAGTATTTGGTGGAACACCACAAATTATTTTACTGACAACAGCTCCGCTGGCTTTGTTTACAAAAAGTAAGAATTCTTTTTTCTTTTCTGTTTACATAGGATTTGTTTTATCAACAATTAATTAAACCTGTCTTATCATGTCATGTCCCTACATCCCAACTAATGTAATATCTCCAGCATATAATAACTGTGGCAATTCCGAAGTAAACGAATTAATCGACTGCTACATGGTTTTCATGTTATCGAGTTTTTACAGAAGTGTGTTTTGCTAAATAATCTCCTTCATGCAGTATTTGCTATGTCCCGACTTTGTGACAGTAGAAATCTTATCATAATTGATCTTTTACTGTTTTTTTTCTTTTTTAATATTTAATATGTCTCTGGTCTTAGTGGAACTAATCAAATATCAAACAAAAGATAGCACTCTGCCAGAACAGCTCAAAAATATTATTAGAAAAAATCACAGTAAGAAGGACAACTATTTTAAGGTGTAAAACCACTTATTAATTACTTTAGCATGTTCTACTAAATTTGTGTTTTGTCGAGCCTACCTGGCTATTTTATCTTAAGTTTAACCTTTTCAAGACCATATATTTCCTGAAACGTACATGATTCCTCCACGTTCTGTCAAATTATCATGGGTTGTTAAAAGTCTTGCAGTGAAATGTCAGGCTATGGAAAACACCTACTCTAAATATAACCCCCCTCCGGAAATTCAGTATTTATACGTCATGCATCAAATCCTCCATAGAGGTATTAAAATACACCTAAATCCATCAAATTTGGGTTCAAAATAATCCTTACATATTTAATTTCAATTATTAAATTTAATTATTCCATTCAGTATTTGTTGACAATAAAACAAAGCGAGAGGAAATTTTTCTTTAAAAGGGAATACTTTTTGTATATGTTCTACACTCTGATTGGTGAATCAGTGGTTTGATACCATTAGTACGTTCATACGTTATAAATCCATTTCTATTTTACCAAAAACAATTCCTGCAAAATATTTGCATTTCGATAGTTTTGTCTGCAATAAAGATGAAATCAGTTTGATTTGTTTACATAACGAACGCATTTATTCTTTTACATGCTAACGTTGATCCAAGATGAAAACTATTTCAATTGGTCCGTCACTTAAATATCGTTGTATCACTTCATAGCAGAGGAGACACAGATAGTATAACTAATCATAGATGTCATATTTAAAACAATGCACAACAATAATTAAAATGCTTACAATCGTATTCACCATAACACAACAAGGGAAGTAACCACCACATTTATAGTTGTGTAAAAGTAGTTTCGGCGGGAAAAACCTGTGAGATACCGACATTCATTTCACGGATAAATCCCCATAAAGCACACCTATCTATATAATAAAGATAATCATTCATTGCATTGTGCTCTGTAATATACCATTGCTATATGATTGTTAATTCTCAACTTACCTCATCACTCTTGTTGATATCTAATAAAAAATTTACAGGATTCTTTCTATAAAAAAACTTCATAAACATACTCCCTATTTTAATATTTTCATGCCATTTCTATGATTTATTCCCTTAATAATATGTCTTTTACAGGGGGAGGCATATATTTCCTCGTAACTCATCTTATGTTTTGTAATGTGGTGTTATGTTTGTAAATTTTGAAGAATTGGTAACCGGTCATATTTTTGCAAAATGTAACAAGATGCAGCTTCTCCACAAGCGAGACATATGTCCTTCAAAGGATCTTAATATTTACATTGATTAGTCAGTAATTTCAAACGCATGAAAGAATGCTGTAATTGATAAGTGATTTTCAACAAAACCTGAGCTATATTTATAATATACAACACAATTAGTCATGCTTGTGGGTGCATTTTTTACCTCTGTCCAGAAATATTATTCATTCTCAAATTATGTATTTAGAGCCAATATATTTTGAGCTATCACATTTGCTCGTGGCGCTTAACCATGACATGGTGGGTTGCACTAGTGGAGCAGAAAAGTATTACTGTTCCAGAAAACATGAATTCAACCTACAATTTTAGTGGGGTTCGTTTCTCAATCTTTAGTTTTCTGTGATTTTTGGAGACCAATGCTTGTCCTGTTTCTTTAGACCACTGCTATGTCTTAGATCTACGGCTTCTGGTAATTCCCCTTTCGGTATCTTCAAACTTTTCTTATATCAATATCTTGTTTCAAACCTTTCCAATTTCTTCATAATTCTTTCTATAATTGCAATGATTTTTATAAAGAAACAAAAGCAGATATAATTGCAGTTTCATATATTTATTATCCCTTAGAATCGTGATTTCAACTATAAAATCTACAAGGGTAAATGCGAAAAAAAAGGTTAATGACATAATCAAACACGCTTTTGTTATATGTTGTTTTAAATAGGTAATTCTACATTACACATCTTTTACAGTATTAATGCATTTCTATCTATTACAAGAGTTTAACAAATAAATTACAGTTCTAGTATAAGTGCAAGTAAGTTAATTGATCCATTAAGCTTATCATGTTTATGTATCTTCAGTAATATACAGTATTTGTCAAGATTTCAACCTAGATTGTATGTCAATTTATGCCTGTGTTTTATGTATTTTCAGTAATATACAGTATTTGTCAAGATTTCAACCTAGATTTTATATCTATTTATGCCTGTGCTATATGTATTTTCAGTAATATACAGTATTTGTCAAGATTTCAACCAAGATGTTATGCCTATGTATGCCTGTTTTTTTGTTTTTTTTCAGTAATATACAGTATTTGCCTAGATTTCAACTTAGATTTTATTTCTATTTATGTCTGTGTTTTATATATTTCCAGTAATATACAGTATTTCCCAAGATTTCAACCTAGATGTTATGCCTATGTATGCCTGTGTTTTATGTATTTTCAGTAATATACAGTATTTGACAAAATTTCAACCTATATTTTATCCCTATGTATGCCTGTGTTTTATGTATTTTCAGTAATATACAGTATTTGTCAAGATTTCAACCTTGATTTTATACCTATTTATGTCTGTGTTTTATATATTTTCAGTAATATACAGTATTTGCCAAGATTTCAACCTAAATTTTATGTCTATTTATGTCTGTGTTTTATATATTTTCAGTAATCTACGGTATTTGTCAAGATTTCAACCTAGATTTTATGTCTATTTATGTCTGTGTTTTATGCATTTTCAGTAATATACAGTATTTGCCAAGATTTCAACCTAGATGTTATTCCTATGTATGCCTGTGTTTTATGTATTTTCAGTAATATACAGTATTTGTCAAGATTTCAAGCTAGATTTTATGTCTATTTATGTCTGTATTTTATATATTTTCAGTAATATACAGTATTTGTCAAGATTTCAACCTAGAGTTTATGTCTATTTATGTCTGTATTTTATATATTTTCAGTAATATACAGTATTTGTCAAGATTTCAACCTAGATTTTATTTCTATTAATGCCTGTGTTATATGTATTTTTAGTAATATACAGTATTGGCCAAGATTTCAACTTAGATTTTATCCCTATGTATGTTTGTGCTTTATATAATTTCAGTAATATACAGTATTTGCCAAGATTTCAACCTAGATTTTATTCCTATGTATGCCTGTGTAGGACTATGGAATAGTTTCTTTCTCTTTCTCTATTCTTTCTTCGGACTAAGCGTACTTATGCAGTGGTCTACGAGGTCCTCAGAAGAAATATTTGCAATGTTTATATCCATAGCTTTCTGTGTTGATGCATTTAAAAATACAGCAAAAAGTGAGTTGTTATACGAAAATTAAACATACAATGTAATAACTTTTTATGAGATTCAACAAGATCAACAAGTGCTAAATATCAAGTAGTCTAACATACTAAAGAGATTGAGTACACCTATAATAACTACTACTCAAATTGAAATTCACTTGTACATGTATGTAGGAACGTGTTCTTGTTACCTATTGTTGGTCTGTTAACTCTAACACTTGTCACTCGTGCGCACTAAATTTATTATATACATACAGATTAATACATGGGCATTTCCATATAGGCCTGGTTATCATTCCGAGACCCCCATATTGGCCCGAGACGCAGTCGAGGGCCAATATGGGTCGAGGGATGATAACCAGGCCAATATGGAAATGCCCATGTATTAAACTATTTATTACATACTTCCGACATCTAGAAAAGAGACGCCCATATTGGCCTGAGACGAAGTCGAGGCCCATATTGACCCGGGCCAATATGGGCCTCGATATGGAAATGATCTTGTAGTAATCCAATAACCGGTTATTTTCCCGGGGTGTGAAAGTATGGAGAGTTTACTTCCGGTCATATTGGTCATGCAAAAATGCTTTTATTTTAACTAAGTATGTAATAAGTCTTTATATTTATGATATACATGAAGGTAGTACAAAGCACATGTACAATCAATACATCAAATACGAAGGTTAGATGATACTGTTAGACATACAAATACTAGTCATACCTACACCTGTTTAGGTCCTTTGATTTTGTTGCTCCCAACTCTTTTTAGAAATTTTGAAAAAGAAGTATTATACAATGCAAGGAGCATTCCACTTTCCATATACGTTACCTTAAATTTTCCAAGATCAGATATTCCGCAGTTACATGACAACCCCTGCTCCTCTGTTTTCGGGATGGTATTCCTATGATGTCACCTGGGGGCATTAGGAGCAGTTCTGTTAGATGAACTCGGGAAAGTTAGCAAATTATTATGCTTATTATTTATTGTAGATTTTGCGGATCATTACAACATTCCAGCGTGTGACAACAGTAATATTTCTACTAACACATCTGTTAACACTACAACGACAGTGGTCAGTACTGTGGTCTGTGAGAGAGATGTTAGCCTATTGTACTTACTCCTACTTCTAGGAACGTTATGGCTGGGAGTAACTTTATATAATTTTACTAAGACGTAAGTCGGTTAGGCTTGCTTCCCCACTCCAACCCAATGTGATGCATTGATGCATTGTTATAATATCAGACTGCACTATAAATGTACCCCCTTTTTAACCAATAGTAATTAAATGTCTTGATTAATTCTTTTTCGTTTATTTTTTAGACACCCGAACACCTTCCCTTTTAATATGTGATAACATGTATCTATTTGAACCATTTATGCAATTTTATGGTTCGTGTTACTCGATATCTCGCTTTATGTGGTTGTTTTTTGCCATTGTTTTGTCTGTTCTTCTTCGGTATACGGATTATGATTACCCCTTTAGCATCTTCAAACTCTGCATATGCATTAAAGCATTAAGCCATGGTACAAGGCACAATGTCTTTAGTCATCTACCTAGTGACACTTAGCAACTTAGCATAGTCCCTTGTCTTCTGTGCGACCGATGTCAGGGAGATGAGAACGACTTGAGAGACACCATATCGTTATAGCCTGTATCTAACCATCATATATTTTCCAGTATTGAATATATATCTTGTGACTATCTCTGTTAGTATTACTACACAAAGCTAAGTTCTTGTGGTAGCGTTAGTAGATCTTAGGTCCTCCGTGTATATACATGCACATACTAACCATGTCCGTTGTATAGTCCATAAACCCCATGACAACCATATGTGCTTCCCCGCATCTATTACATGATGTGTTTTGTAAGATAATATATATTAACTTCGCCTGAAAAAATATACTTCTCTAATATCTCTGGATATTCCAAAAGTGGTATATCTATGTCTGCTAATTAAGACATCACATGACTGTGAACTAAATGCAAAACAAACATTGTTATTAACTTTTGCTCATGTTTTTACGAAAGTCGAATGGATGTGACGTAAGGCATGTTATGCCTCTTATGCTGATGGATGCTTTTGCAAATCGATTATTTTACACATTCTCGACCGATTTACATAAAATCTATATTTCAAGAATATATCAGTTAAATATGCAAAACAAATGTGTGTCATCGGAATACCTTTTAGTGTTTAAACCTTTGTTTGATTTTGTTTGTTAGTTATTGTTTATTGGAGTTGGAAGATGTGTACAATAATGTTTGTCAAAACACACATTAATGTTATGTTTCAATATTAAGAAACCACATCGATAGTGTAATGATTAGCAGTAGTGGAAAAACCAGAGTTCTACGCCAATGGTACCGCCCATAGCACCACTAGTAGCACCACCAACAGGGTGGTACTGCGATGTCACAGTCACGTGACCGTGTTTATGACGTCATCGTAATGACGTTCTACAGAACTAGAACTAAGCATGCCGGAAAGTAGATTTCATATTTTATAATAGAATGTATTGAACTTAATAAACAATCGAACTGTTAAAAATTGTAATTTGTCGTGCATTGTCTAAAAAACTGTATTTGCACTTGATGACCTTGTCCCATCCCCTTGGAAAGGCCCCAAATTTTAAATCCGAAACCTACTCGTCAAGACTTTCAATTGATTTTCCACTTGATGACCTTGCCCCACCCCCTTGGAAAGGCCCCAAAATATGAAATCCACTTCCCAGCATGCCTCGTTCTGTAGGAAGTCACTACGATGACCTCATACATTCGGTGACGTCGCTGCACCACCCTGTGAGTGGTGCTACGAGTGATGCTATGGACGGTACCATCGACGTAGAACCCTGGTTTTTTCATTACAATTAATGTGCTCGCCTCAAGTGCGGTTTATCAATCGTGGGTTCGAACATCGATCGGGACAAACTTGAGACTATAACATTGGTATTTGTTGCTTCGCCACTAAGGAAACAGCATTAGGGAGAAAGAGCAAAGTCTAGTTGGTTCACGATCACGATAATGTGTCTGGGTGGGGCGACATGTCTATCCGTGGACTACTTTTTAATAAAAAAATACCGCTAAGCGTGTTGGGCTAGTACAAAGCGAACCTCATCATCTCATTTAAGATTAACCTTTTTCACCCCATGATATAACTGAAAAATTGTAATTTATTTGTGTTAAATAACAATCACTCACTCACAATATTAAGAAAAAACATCCCGATTATTTTTGCTTTTATATGTGCACAAAACAGACAACTGTGATTTTCTGTCTTTCGATCATCTTCAACGTATATATTAGTCCGTTCTTTTTTACATTCACTTTTTTACTATGAATAATAATGAAATACTTTCCTAAGGGAGATAATTGTCATTACTGTTCAAATAGTGTAAGTTTTCTCCCTTGATGTATACTAAGATAGAATGAACAATTGTATATATATATATTTCAGTCCATATTTAAATGTAGGGAAGAGAGAATTGTTGGCAGATTATGCTCTCCCTGTGACAGTTATTATAATGAGTGTGTTTGGTGCTATCGCCTGTAAAGATGTTACAAGTAAGTAGAAACGTTCCGAAAATAAAAAATTAAAAAACTTACCGAACGTTTTTATTAATTAAGTTATTAATTATTTATTGTTATTGATTAAAATAAGTAGTTTTAATACGCTTTAAATTAGGGGATCAATACATCTAAGAGTTATAAAATATGAAATTATTTATTCTTTCAAATATAATGTGGTTCTTAGTCTGCTAGAGTCTACATTCTTGTAATGTTCTGATTCAGATCAGAAAACATTAGAAAGAATCGGTAAGCAATATTTCTTTGCCGAATAATTATCTGAAAACTTCGAAAGTATTACAACCCATAAATTAGGGAATAGATCTCTAAAATATGTTTCTCAAACGAAGAAATGTAACAATATTTACAACTGTTTAGCATCATTCTGAAATATAGATTTAATCTTGAAAAAAATGAAGATCCAGCATGCATGGGGTAAAAGTTCTAGGATTTCGAAAATTTAAGATTAACTGTAAAGATTGACGTGATTTTATTGTAATTGTCAGATAACTACATCACTCAATTTTATTTCGTATTTTTCAGTGGGTAGAAGCTTTCAGCCCGAATCAGTAACAACAGATGTATTTAAAATTGTGTCTTTCAACAGTTTACCAGCTGGTGCTATACTTGGGGCCCTTGGATTAGGATTTTGTCTGTCTTTATTGTTCTTCATGGACCAGAACATATCATCAGCACTAGTCAATGCTCCTCAGAACAAGTGAGATTTTTTTGTTGGGGGTGGGGCCGGCTGGTCATGCGACAGAAATTAAAACAATAACATATCTAGCTTTCTAGATGTTTTTAATTTGAAACGATATAGTGAAATAAAGGCATATACACCACCACCTTGTTTTAGAAAGAGCACAAACCTTGATTTGTGAACAAAAATCACATTGATTGTAACAAACAATTATTTGACACTGTCATTGTCAGATTACTTGAGTTTTTGCGTTGTGTTATTTTGATAGGCCTGGACTGCGTTGCACAAACGTCAATCAAGTTAATAGTGAATTAAGATTGAATAGTAAATTAGTTAATAGTATGAGTTAATAGCGTTGCTTGACCGTCAATTAGAATGTATATTAGTTAATAGTAAATTAACCTTCAATTAAGTTAAAATCGATCCCATAATGTATTACGACGTCACGCATCCTTTAGCAACTTCTTTTAAATCTCTAGATTGTTTTCTGACAATAACTGTAGAAATCATGCACGTTTTTTTAAGGAGGAAGTTCAATGAATTTTTAAATATGACAGGTTGCTGCAAAAGTAGCTGCGGAACCGCCTTGCGTACAGGTGCAGTACATTAAGTAGTGTCCACCGTGAAATAGTGTCCGCCCTTATAATTGTCTCCCATGATAAAGTCAGAGGACGGAATAAAGCACAGCGATAACTTCGTTCGGTCTGCGTAAGGTTTTTCATCACAAATATAAAACAACCGGACACAATTTCACAGGACACTATAATGTCTTACACAGTCACACGATACGATTTTCCATCCTGTATTTCCTTGCGATATTCTTTCGGCAAAAATCGTATGATGTTAACACAAAAGTCTATCGTTTCAAAATTTTTTTGCTTTCTACTGATTTCAATTGACAGTCTGATGAGAATCGTATCATGAGAACGGTAAAAGAAATTCAACCTGATTTTAATTGATTGATTTGATTGATTGATGTTTGGTGTTTTAACGCCACTTTCAACAATATTTCAGTTATATCATGGCGACCAGTTTTAGTGGTGAAGGAAGCCGGATTATCGGCAGACAACCACCGACCATGGGAAAGCAATTGTTAACCTTTATCACTTGCGGCTGCGAGTCGAGTGAACCCTTTTTGTAATCTACAAAGCCGTGCGCGAACTCACGCCGTATTCGTGATAGGCTTGCATAAGTTGTTAGATCCAGCGACCTAATTCATTGAGCCACCCGGGCCCCGATTTTATTTGAAGTATCAATTTAGTGAACTTGTTTAATTAATAATGTTTACCTGTTCTCTGGTTAAATCAGTTTTTGTCATTTGGTTTATTTCCTACTTACCCTACTGTTCCATTTCGGCTTTTTCAACATTTCAAAAGAATACACACACAAAAAAGTAACTTCGTATTTGATATGTCTTCTATAATAGGTATTTTGCCGAGCTAATGCGTGACGCAGACATCTATCTGTCTTAGCTAATATTCAATTAATTGAAATAACAATCATCAGTTCAATGATTACAATACAAGTATCCGATGATGTTGCATGCACATCCACAATTTTAAATTAAATATGCCACCCCGTAATCATATATACATTTGTAAAATGTAAGAAAAATCAGTGAAATAGTTATTGTATATTAACGTGTTGACGAGAATTACTACATTGTATTTTATTTCTGAAATGTCTCTTTGAACATTCAGAATATATTTTTATTTATTTAGAAGGAAAATATAACTCTTTAAAAGGAAATTAAATAATTTTAAGCACCATATAATGGTCATAGATGCACATTTGAAACATGTCAGCTGTGTCAATAATATGAATGGGGAAAATACAATTCCGATTTACACATGAAAAGTAGTGGTTTTAAAATTAAAACAGTATTGAAAATTGTGTATTTCATTGGAAATCTTTCTTTTAATAATGTATACACTTTTTGTCATCTATCTTCCGAACCTTTTATGTAATTTACACTACAAGATACTTAAATGTAACTTTAAGGATAGTGAATAGAAAATGAATGACTTATTTCAGTTATGAAACAGCTATAGCGCCAGGATTCCAGACCAAGGAGTGAATGAGTGATTGTTACTTTGCGCCAACTCAGCAATATTTCAGCTATATCATGGCGATAACAAGTTGATTTGCAATGAAAAATGATGACAAGGTCCGCTTTGTACTAGACTAACATGCCGAGTTGGATTTGTATAGTGTCAGATCACTGAAACAGCATTGCGCGGATAGAAATATTGCTCCACTCGGACACATTATCCTGATTCCGAGACAACCAGTCTTTGCTCTTTCACCTTAATGTTGTGTGCTTAAGGGAGGAGCAACAACCAGAACAAGGAGAGAAGCTTGTTCCTAATACTTTCATAATGTTTGGGTTTTTTATTTACAGATTAAATCCTATTCATATTCATGCCCGACTTGTTTTCAAGAAACTGATGATTGTTAAATATTTCGTAAATTTATAAAAAGTATCGTATCAAAATTGAATGGAAAGTTTGATAGTGTGATTACTTGGCCATTGAACATACCTGTGTCATTTATTATGATGTTTGTTATCTTACATTTTTTAAATTTGGTGTATTTCTCCCAAATCTATATCGGGAAAAAGGTTTCCGTTCTGTCAAATCATTCACTGTAAGTTGTTTATTATGATGGTTGTTGGTACGAAGCGACATAAGTACTTGCATGGCATCCATTTTTAATTTACAATTAAGAATTTAATAGCACTCGTGTGTACACTTAAATATATTAGAAAGTTAATAGTCTATTAACGTTAATTGAGGTTTGTGCAACAGAAATAATTCACTATTAACTTTAATGGTACTTTTAATAGTAAATTAACTTTAATTGTGCTTGTGCAACCCAGTCCTGATATTCAACAGACTGTCGGTATTCCCAGTGTTGTCTACTCTTCGACTTGTTCTTACCAATCATAATTCGTGTAGACATTTTCACGTTTCTTAGTCAAATACAATAAGAAGTCCATTTCAGGCAACACATATAACCGATAGTATATTTATCGGGGATTTCGTGCGATGATGACAATGATGACGTCATAAGGTCATTTTATAAAACAGTGATATCACTTTAATATCACGCTAGTTGGTCGATAATAGTAATCATAGCTTGTAAAGATCAAAGAAATATGTACAAATCATCGATAACGTAGCATAGTAATTGATTTCTGCATAGGCATGCAATTCATTGCGATCTTGTCTGTAAACTTGTAGCATAGCAGAGAAGATCAATTGTGTCTCGTCAATTGTAAGAGAGGAAGAAATCAAAAAAATATTGCTTATCGATGTAGTAACATGTGTTTTTCTCCTTCAGAATGAAGAAAGGAACGGCATATCACTGGGATTTGTTGGTAATTGGTGTAATCAATGTTATCCTTAGTTTACTAGGATTCCCATGGGTGCATGCAGCGCTTCCTCATTCACCACTACATGTACACGCTCTGGCGGATGTGGAAGAAAGAGTGGATCAAGGACATATATATAAAATGTAATTAATTGAGATATCAGATGCATGAGTTGGCAAACAGTCACACTTAATATTAGATTGAAACACCGTACCTGGTGGTGCAGGGATACAGAAATGATGAGAAGATATTGTAGATATCAAAAAAATAATGAGAAGTCGTATATCGAAGAAAGACAAAGGAAACAGGCCAACAACAAAAACAATGGTCAAAACATTTAGAAAAAGTAACCCAAAAAATAAATGAGGGTGAACATCGTAGGTGCTCTACAAGGGTATGTAGTTCCTACTCCTCTAGGTACACCCTTCGTGCTACTGTTAAACGACGTTAGCATCACGTGATATTGAAATCGTGTTGGACGCCAGTGTTCGTAAATAAATACAAATAACATATAATATAGCCAAAATATGAATTCCCTACACAATAAAAATGGGCAAAGACAAAATCTTAGAGGACAGCATAATACGATGCTAACACCACGAACACCACTATAACAAATGGGTGAAATCTTGATCACCATAAAGTGAGGCAGGCCCTGCTCCATTAATGGTAACCGTCGTGCTACTATAGGAACAGACCCTGTGATACGTCAGGAATGTTGACTGTATTGTGGTAACGATAAATAGACCATAAACATTGTCATTTTTGACACAGGTATTCCGCAATGGTTAACCATGTCATGGTGGCGACCATACAACTTTGGAAATGGTGACAATTTGCACATATAGCAAATAGAAATATGTCTGTAATATTAATACTAAACCCCATAATATGTAGACTATCTAGTGGGCGTACTCTTTTATTTTTAGCGTGGTAAAAGTGAGAGAGACCAGGTTAACAGCAATATTTTCCCACATTTTAATTGGACTCTCCCTGTTGATAATCAGTGTGCTATCATACATCCCTACACCAGTATTATATGGACTCTTCCTTTATGTAGGAATTACATCACTTAATGGTAATCAACTATTTGAACGGATTATGTTACTATTTACAGAACAGGTAAGCATTACTTTGTGGTACAAAACTTACTAATTTCTGTTTTATGACAAGGAGTAGCAGCAATGCCCTTTTTAATCAATATCAAGGAATGTGGTATGGCTATGGTTTCGATTTGATTTATTGTGTTTAACGCCACTTTAAGCAATATTTCAGCTATGTCATGGCGACCAGTTTTAATGGTGGAAGAGTTTGGAGTACCGGTAGATAACCACCGACCATGGGCAAGCAACTGGTAAGCTTTATCTCTAGGGGCTACGAGTTGAGTGCCAGGCGCGAACCCACACCACATTGGTGATAGGCTTGTGTGAGTTGATAAGTAATCCAACTACCTAAATCATTGAGCACCCATGGGCCCTATTAAGGTTTCGAGATAAAAACATTTCATTCATGTGAATATGATAGGAGTACGAATAGATAGTCTATTGATATGACATAACTTTGTGTAATGTACTGTAATGTTAAGTTTAATGTTATGGTGTTTAACGCCACTTTCAACAATGTAATATTATACTGTATATTAAATGGAAAAGATATTGTACTATAATGAACTGCATCAACGTATCATTAGTTAATATCGTTAGACAAGGCTTTGGCCAAGTGTGTCTATATGATAGACATATAGTATTTACACAATACCACTTGTTTGCTTATTGAAACTTCAAAATGATGTTACTAATAGTATATGAGACACTTTATAGTTGGAATTAAGCCTTTGTTGTAGAATATGTGTATAGCAGTATTATTAGCAATACTTGAGAATGCTGTGAGTGGGTTATTAAAAAATAATATAGTTTCATTTGTTTTCTTTCAGAATGCTTATCCACCGAATCACTACATTAGACGTGTTCCGCAGCGAATGATGCACAGTTTTACCTTGTTACAGTTGCTGCAGTTATTAGTTGTGTGTGGATTAGGATTTGCTCCATACCCGTACCTCAAAATGTTCTTCCCTGTACTAATATGTCTTCTGATTCCACTCAGGTAAATGGTCAAGTTATAAGAGGAGTGTGGATTAGGATTTGCTTTGCATCCGTGTTTCAAAGGGTTTTGCTCTGTACTAGTCTGCTTTCTGATTCCACTCGTGAAAAGGTTCAATATTGAAGTAGTGAGTGTATTATCATTTATCTACGTGTCTACCCGTAGGAATTGAGATTTTACCACCTTGAAGCACTTCTGTATAGCCTGCGTCGAAGCTGTATAGTGGTGCTGAAGATTGGTATAATCTCAATTTCCACGGGCAGACACGTAGATAACGATTGCATCACCAGAAAGCAAAATACAGATCTTAGTGGAAGTTATTGTCCTTTTTCTAATGAAATCAGGAGGTTTTTGTGCTTGTGGACTAACATGTCATAGGTCATGTGAAAATTTGAATGCATTTCGACAACTAGCAAATTTCCAACATTTGTTAGCCTTATTTTGTTGTGATTTTTTTTTTGTATTTGGCGTGTATTGTCTCATGGATAGCGTTACAATATGCATGATGTTACCAGTAATAGTGTCAAAAATTCTATTGATGACAAATGTCTTTGGTGGTAAAATCAAACAAATAAAGAAATCAGATAATAAAGAAAAGGGAAAATGATTTTAAGATGTGTGCTGTGAACAACTTGACCATTTCTATCAAGACACAATTTGAAATTACATCTAAATCAAGTTTAATATAGCACGAATCAACAGGTGTAATACACACGGCAAACATGGTTATCAATACAGTAGTAACATGAAATATTGTAATATTACTTACTGCATTTTTATAGGGACTTTTCTCCGTATGGGATGCAAAGCGCTTTGAGAGTATTGTAGTTTATCATGCATAGTAACGTAAAAATCCCTGTGACGTTACGTATCAACAAGCCGGGTGCATGGGTTTTGCATGCATGGGTCATTGACCAATTAAAAACCCACATTTTTATCAAACCGGGGATAATAGGTTTGCTCCATACCCGTACATCAACATTATCTTTCCTGTAAAAGGTATCAGGGTTCAACTATTTTTATGGATAGGAATCTAGATAGACATCACCGAAAAGATGTAATGGTGAATTCTGAATGTGTCGAATTTTATAAATATTCTCGTTAAAATGAACAAAAACCCAACATATCTGTTCATTTGGAGGACTATTGCCTCTATTTTGTTCTCTACACTCATTATATAACGTCATGGCAATCCGAATTCAAATTTAGCTAAACTCCATCACAATATGTGCTCTATATCGCACTCTTGTTTAATGTTTTATGATAACAACGCTCTTGTACATAGTACATCTACATATTGTTTACATAATCCGCTGGTTTTGTAATTTACTACTCTTAAATATTCAAAGGGAGATAAACGTGTGAACAACTTGTCAATAATGGAATGTCTTGCAAAGGCTGTAGATCCAACATTGCTTGCTAAAAATATGAAAATCAATTGGACGTTTGTTTGATCCGTTATGAAAACACAATAATGGTTGATTTGTCCGTGTTTAACAACAATATTTCACTTATGTCATTGAAGTCAGTTTTGTTGAAAAAATAAAAGTTCAAAATACCAAAGGGGTTATCAGAAGCCATCAATGGAAGAAGAACAGACAATGTAATGACCAAAGAAAAAAGGACAGAAGGACAAACAATCATTTGCAAAACATTGTGCAGAAAGCTAAATATAGAGCAATACTAACTACTCTACAATCCGGAGTGAAATCAGGTGCTCCGGAAGGATAAGAGGTTCCTGATTCACTAGTCATGCTACTCTTGTTGCAAACAGTAAGCTAAGCCATGAATGGGGAAATGACTGTACTGTAATTACGACAAACATTTCGACCAAGACACAATAAAATGACGTAAAGAAAAAGAACAAAACGACAAACAACGATCTACAAAAACATGACATAGAAAACTTAATATCGAGTAACATCAACTCCACTAAAAACCGGTGATGAACTCACGTAATAAACTTAAATTTGCTAATATTTTGCAAACCTTTTAATGAAATAAAAGCGTGAAAATAGTTTACATACGTATTTTCCTCAACGATAATCTTGAATTAGTTTATGTCAATGTTATTTATTATTTTTTTACT
The DNA here is from genome assembly GCA_002080005.1 of Gigantidas platifrons. Classification (NCBI taxonomy): domain Eukaryota; kingdom Metazoa; phylum Mollusca; class Bivalvia; order Mytilida; family Modiolidae; genus Gigantidas; species Gigantidas platifrons. The sequence continues at coordinate 50,465 of MJUT01032186.1, forward strand.
TTTCAGACATAAAGTGATCCCCCACTTTGTTGACCACAGATATTTGAAAGCCATGGATAGTCATTGATATATAATGTTTCCGTTGACTTATGATATGGTTCCCTTAGTATTATATGATTATGTGTGTCGTTGTGGGAGTGCTTTCAGAGTAATATTATATAGAAGATTAGTGCTACTGTCAAGAGTAGGGGCAATCATGTCTTCAATAGGATGTTGTAGAAGACGGTATAATTAGTTGTAACATAACATTTCGCAGAAGGTCCCTAGTGGCTCAATGGGATAGGTAGTTGGATTACCTCATTAACTCATACAAACCTATCACCAATTCAGCGTGGGTTCGAGCCCGGCTTTGTAAATTACAAAAAAGGGTGCAGTCGACTAGCAGCCGCAAGTGATAAATTATACCAGTTGCATGTCCATGGTGGGTGGTTCTCACCGGGTACTCCAGCTTCTTCCACAACTAAAACTGGTCGCCATGATATAACTGAAATATTGCTGAAATTGGCGTTAAAACACCAAAAATCAAAATAAATCACATTTCGCAGACTTTGATATTTGGTCTTGTTTACCCTATGTTACCAGTTTGATATTTGGTCTTATGGATCTTATATTGCCAATTTCTCTGGATTTTCTGTTTTGATTGCCCCTTCGTACAGATACTTCAATAAAAATTGGCGAATTAATCTAGTCATAAAATCCCAAGCCTCCCCTCATTCATTGATTAATAAAAATAGAGGTTGTGAAAATGGTTTGTCCAAACAGACTGCAGTCAAACTAAATGAGCATTTGTATTTTTGAGGAGGAAACGGTGTAAGTTATGGCTGGTTAATTGTTTCCAATAAAGTTCAGAGTTCTCTCACATGTATCTTCTAGTAACACGGGTGGTACTGTTTGATAGTCGAGTTCTATATTCATGTAATAATTGTTTATATTTGTTATATTATGTTTTAGTTAATGAAGTAGTCCATACAATGATGAGCGTGGCGTGCAATAAAACAAACTAAATATTGTAAATCAGAATTATTGAAAGTATTTTTAAACACTGTTTGTTTATTGTTTTTATTGTACAAATGTTCATATAGACCTGTTAGAATAAAAACATTTCCAAATCATGCTGTTTGTTCCTTTTCCTCCTGCCTTAACCCAGATAAACATGATCTTCATGGCAATGTACATTCATTTCAATAAAACTAATTGTTGGGTTACATTATTTAATGAGTCTAAGCGTCTTCTCTTAGTGACCTGATGCGGTCATGCAAGTGTTTTCCTCATGTGAGGAAAGTACTTACCCTCAGATATGACTTGATTTGATCTTTGGTGTTTAACGCCACTTTCAGCAATATTTCAGCTATATCATGGCGACCAGTTTTAGTGGTGGACGAAACCGGAGTACCCGTAGAGTACCACCGACCATGGGCTAGCAACTGGTAAACTTTATCACTTGCGGTTGCGAGTCGAGTGCATCCGTTTTTGTAATTTACAAAGCCGGGCGCGACCCCACACCGTATTGGTGATAGGCTTGTATGAGTTGTTAGGTAATCAAGCTACCTAACTCATTGATCCACCGGAACCTCCTTCAGATATAATTGGATAAGCAGCATAGTAGTAAAATATATGTTGTTTTTCATGTAATGCTCAGAGTTTAGAGTTCAGAGTTAGGAAAATATGATCATTTTACTGGTAAGAAAACAAACACTCACCATTATAAACTAGAGGCTCCCAGGAGCCTGTATAGCTCACCTGGGTATAATAACAACATCAGTCAATAAAACTTGATAAAAAATAACAAATGTAGCCCTCGTCATTGCAGACCCCCTCTCCAAAATAATTTGGGCAGGGGTTCCCAATTTAATGTATGTTATCAACATTGCTATAAAAAACATAAATGTCAATGAGTCTCAAAATTTAGCTTTTGCTACTTCACATTTTGTAATAGAGTTGCTATCCTTTGATTATTTGAGTAACCAAAAGCAGTGAAAGTCAACAAAATGAAAGCACCAAAGGTGATGTTAAACGATCGAACATGCTTGCATGTAGATTTTTTGTATGCTATGCACAATCGCAAAATATCAGTATACTTCTAGAAAAAGATGTCAAACTTTGAAATAGTAAATTGAGAGCAAACTCCAGAGACATCAATATGTTATTCACATATAGGGGGAACTACTACATGTTATATAATTATTGAATAGTGCCAAAAATGGAAAGAACAGTTGGTGTAGGAGCTACTACTATAACATGCAACAACCCAGTTTTACATTCTATTACATTATTATTGTATTTCGTATCAACTGTTCTGTTTTGAAGGGGCAAGCAAATCAATGTGACAGTCAAAGTGAAATATAGTGCATTTGTGGGTTTAATATTATACCTTGGAAAAGGGAAATATNGGGAATGTGACTCTTGAAAAAATTTACAACCCTTATTAATAGATCTGAAGATGAACTCTTATCCAATGATATATATATATATAGCCTTCCGAAGACAACATCCGTGTCCTTTCCATTTTCATCTTTTTTGTTTCGAAGCCAACATCAACATTCAGTTCCCGGAATTCCCTCATCCATTTACGGACACCTACTGGAGTATTATACAGGTTTTTTTTCCATTATTTGTGTCCAAGTTTGTTTGCCGGTTGCCCTACATCGATACTTTCATTTCATGCTTATTTTTAGGTGGAACATACTTTAAAAGAATGCATTGTTGACATAAATACGTCAGCAGTGAGTCAAGATTAACAGGTCAAAACCTCTTTGGGATTTTCTAGACTTTTCATTAGATAGTACGTCAAACATTAGAACACGTGTTGTCTAAAGCACTGGTTCCCAATCCTGAACAAAACTACGATGGTCGAGAACTAATGACACTGACAAACCAGTTGAATTGTAAACCCCAGCAGCGTAGGATATATATAGACTATGTTTTAAAATTTATTCTAAAATTAAAAACAGAAAACACACATTTCGGAACAGGACAAAAGTAGAAAGGTACAATTTTTGTACACTAGCTGAAATATCCACACGCATTTTTTGTTGTTCAAATGTCAATTTTCAGACGCAGTACGTAAATCAGTCTCTTACATAGTAAACCAGTGTTCTAGCTAGGATTTCAAAAGGGCAGGGTGCTACTTCTGAAAAGGGCACTTTTATGCATAAACGTTGGCTGAAAAAGGGCATTTTAATGCACAGAGCTTCTATAGCTACAGAGTTAATATGGTCAGTACTTGATTCATGCTCTTTAATTTTATCTAGTCTAAGTGACACACATCCTGTTGTAGCCCATACATTTTTCATATTGTGTCTGGTACACAAGAAACACTTCATACTATTTTCAACACACTCAAGCCATGGTCGATTTAACTTCCAATTGTTATCAAAGCCCACTTTGTGACCACTGTCTTTTTCTAGGAGTGTCAGAATCAGTTAATTTTCTATTTAATGGGTTAATCTGTGGTTCATTTACTTCAAAAAATAAAGATTGCTGTCTAGTAAAATATAAACTTCAATCCAAAGTAGAACACGATTTGATATAATTGATCTTAAATTTTTTTTTATACCAATGTTGTAAAGTTTTTCAAAATAGCTGTATTGTAATGGATGTCTATTTACGCATGTGTGTTATTACTACAGGTAATGTATAGAACTGGTTGTTGCTAAATATTGTCTTTGTTTCAGTTTAAGTAGACAGTTTTTATTTCAGATTAAACTTACCGGTATGTAGTTTTATTGTGTTTGATAATAAAATATTGTAAATGGCATATTAGATTTTGTTAATTTTGGTTTGTTTCAAGTACAAATGTATAACAAAGGGAAATAACTCATTTTTTATATCGATTTAGGCAGCAACCATTTGATATTCTGGGGGGGGGGGTGCTATGGATTTTT
>MJUT01032186.1:87982-100077 GCA_002080005.1 Gigantidas platifrons
AGTGAATTACATTTGTGTATATATTATAGATATAAGTAAATTACATTTGTGTATATATTATAGATATAAGTGAATTACATTTGTGTATATTCATGTATTATAGAATATATATAAGTAAATTACATTTGTGTATATATTATAGATATGAGTGAATTACATTTGTGTATATATTATAGATATAAGGGCAGTTTCAAAATAAATGGCTCCTACTGCTATAGCTGTCTAATTTACTCATTTTTATGATTTTATTGGATCTAAATAGTTCAACTGATCTGTAATGATTTGATGTCTGTTACTGTAAAAAATCATTACGATATCTAGAAGAACAAAAAAAAATATGTCCAAAACACTTGTCAAAATTGTCAGGAGTGCAACACTTGTTTGTGACACTTTAAAAAATTCTTAATTTTCAACAACCTACCACAGTGCTAAATCAAACAATATGTTAACAAAATCTATTTCATCACAAACTTTGATATGTTGATATACTCTAAGATAGCAATAGATCATGCTTCACATTTATTATTGCATAAAAATATGGCTTTGTAAAAAAGATGTNATATAGACATTTTCCGGTGTGTAGGAATCATGCAAAACGTCAAAATGGCAGTCAGCAAGCGATACATCAGTCACTAAAATTACATATTTTTTATATGAGCGCAGTCCTCGACATCTTAGATATTTAAATGCATCAAAGTTCTCATTCTTTGGATTTTATAGTTAAAATATTTTGATTGTCGATAGCTGCGCTGATATTGATTTTTCGGATGAAACGACAAGAAATCGATGAAATATGTCGTACATTTGTAATTCGTCGTACACAGGTGTGAATGGGTGGAAATTCTATAAAACACAAACAAGCAAGAACTGACATGCTATCATTTTAAGAAATGGTGAGGTGTGTCCTAATAAAATGTAACACAAATTGGATAAACAATGACTGCTTATTTTTCTACAAAATGTGGGGCCGATTTTGGTAGTTAGTGAACCCAGCCCTTTTCAAAATTTCAACAACAAAAAAATCAAAATTAAAAAAAAAAATTCTAGATTTTCATAAGATTTCAAAATTTTCAAAATATTTCAAAAATTTCAGTTTTCATAAAATTTCAAAACTTGTTTGCCTGTCTAATTTGTTTATTAAACTTGATACATGTTTATTGAATTTCATTCATAGAAAGAAAACAACAGTCAATAACTATGATCTTCACATTATAATACATGTAATTACAAACAATACAACTTACCTGGTGATGATTGAATGCCTGATATTATAATTATAAAACACAAAATTAGATTAAGAGACATATTTACTTCCTAACTATTTAACTGCTTTTTTCTAATTTAACATAAAACTTGCTTTCTCTCACGGAAAATCAAATTGCTTTTTCAGAAATTCAAATCTCGCGTTGCTAAATTGTTATTGGCTACAACAAACAAACAAATATTGTTATTGCCAATCATAGGTGCCTGTTAAGCCAGTTAAGGCAGAACAATTAACATAAATTTTATACAATTGATTACATTGATTGGTAATGATTTTAACAGCAATAGTGAATTACAAATAACAATAAGAAAAAAAAAAAAAAAAATCAGAATTATTAGACAATAGCACAGCGAAATTTGAATTTGAATTTAAATAACTAATATACCGGTATATCGAGTAACATGGAAAACACCCAAAGTTAAAAATAGAAAATGGTTACCACAGTGTATAACCAACCGGACAGCTTAAAAAAAACAGAAGTTGCTGTACTGTCCGACCAGGTAAGGTTAGTTGCTTGCAGAAATTTCGACATTTTTGGATGATTATTCGTGATTTATTCTTTGAAAGTGGATCAATTGAAGCAACAAAAATAAAAACAAATACTGCAAAGGTATGCCATTTATATTTCTGATCAAATAACTGCCCTATTTGAACACTGAAACTGGAAATCGTCGTTTAAGCGGTTTATTCTCACTTGCACAACATTCTAAATTATCACAGTCTCACTTACACAACATTTTAAAATAATAATTTGTCACCTGTACAACATATTTCTTACCTGTATGGATTTATTTTTCTTATAGTATGTTTCATAAATAGTGTCTGTTTTATGTTAAAAATGATTTATTTCAATATTTTGAATTAAAGAAAATAACCATGAAGATTATTTCAAATTGAAAAAAGGTGTTTTATGATTTTTTTCCATATTTATATTTAAAAGAAAAAAGCAATGTTGTTCTTTTGAATTAATGAACAAATGCTATATTAAAGATCATATTTTTTTATCAGTTTAAATTCAGGGAATTTAGTGTGAACTGTTTTCTGCTTTAATCAGAAATTTAACCACATAAAAAATAAAGTGCTCTCTGAAAGCATACCTATTTTTTTAATAATTAATGCAGGGTTTTGTTTTCACTTGGTTTAGGCTTGGATGCAAAGGCTAATCAAAACAAGGAAACCAAAGCAATGCTCACTTCAATCATGAAATTGATTAAAAAATTAACAACACATTATTATCATCTCTTGCATGATTATACAGGGTTGTATTCTTACTTTATTAATTAGTAATTATTAAGGCTTGGGATGCTAAGTCTAAGCACAACAAGGAAATCAAAACAATGCTTATTTTAATCATGAAATTTATTAAAAAAATAACAACACATTATTATCTCTTGCATGATTATACAAGGTTTTATTCTTACTTTGTTAATTAGTAATTATTAAGTCTTGGGATGCTAAGTCTAAGCACAACAAGGAAATCAAAACAATGCTTATTTTAATCATGAAATTTATTAAAAAAATAACAACACATTATTATCTCTTGCATGATTATACAAGGTTTTATTCTTACTTTGTTAATTAGTAATTATTAAGTCTTGGGATGCTATATGTAAGCTATATAAGGAGAACCAAGAAATGCTGACCATTATCACAATGGCTAACGCACAAGTAAATGTAGATTTTTTAGAGAATGGCAGAGGAGAACACTATTTACTTCATGCTGGTTTTAAGTTTTCAGTAAGAACCAGTCGTAACAACCGGCGTTACTGGAATGTCTCTCTTGTGACTGCTTGGCAACAACTGCAACTGTTGATAACCTGCAAGTGAGTTTCGGTGTAAACCACAACCACCCTTCAGATCATATTGGTTTAGCTGCAGGTTCGTTTGTCACTAATGTGAAGAAACGTTGTCGTGAAGAGGTCAACCCTATACCTTCAATTTATGATGAAGAGATTGGTAGTCTTCGTAACAGAGACTTTGATGATGATGTAGAAGATATGATAAGGCGCATTCCAACATTTTAAAGCTGTAAAGCACCATTGTATCGCAGCCGAGCCAAGGTTTTACCAAAGCTACCCAAAAACACAAAACGACATTGCCTTAGAGGGAGCATGGGCAGAGACAACAACAGGGGAGACATTTTTACTCAACGACGACACGAATGAACTTGGTCAAAGAATTTTAATCTTCGCAACAAACAGCAACCTAAGGATGCTTTGTGACTCAAACAGAGTGTTTGGAGATGGAACATTTTACTCTTGTCCTGGACTCTTTTACCAGCTATACACCCTGCATGGATACGTAGAAGATACTTCATATCCTTTAGTGTTTGCACTCCTTCCAAAAAAAAAACTGAACAAACATACACAAGGCTATTCACCATGCTTAAATGAGCTTTACTACAAAATAACCTTTTTCTGACACCTCAGCTCGTGCTTATGGACTTTGAAACTGCTGCTAGAAACGCCCTTAAAGCTGTTTTTCCACAACTGATATTAAAAGCATGCTTTTTTTCACTTTACACAGTGTATATGGCGTAAATCACAAGCGTGTGGTTTGGCTGGACAATATAGACAGGATGGTAACATAAAGACATTAGTTAGGCGTTCAGCAGTATTGCCGTTGGTCCCAGTAAATGAGGTAGAAGATATGTGGTTTCATGCACTTGAACACAACGACAATGATACACCAGAAGTTACCAGATTTGCCGATTACGTAACAGAACAGTGGGTTGAAGATCAACAGCTTGAATCTTGGAATCACTATGACAATGATGGACCACGAACCACTAACAACGTCGAAGGCTGGCATAGTAAAATTAACAAGCTTTGCAAGACGGCTCATCCGAACATCTACACAATGGTGAAAATGTTGCAAAACATCCAGTCTACAAACGAGGCAAAACTGATCCAACTGTCTGCAGGAGGAAAACAAAGAACAAAGAAGAGAAAGTACAGACAACTGTTAAAAACTAGGATTCGGAATGGTACTTTAAATGTTGTAGACTATGCTGATGCTGCATCTCATTTATTACATCTTGATTGACTTTAGTGCTATTCTGGTTACAGTGAAGTTGTGACTATAGTGAAATTTGTGACTTCAGTGCTATTTTGATTATAGTGAAATTTGTGACTTTAGTGCTTATTTGATTTAAAAGTTGCACAATATGCTGATATTGGTTATCTTTACATCTTGAGTGAAATTGTGATTTTTATATTCTGATCACATTTGTTTTCATTTCACTATGTTGATAGCTACTTGTTAAAAAAGATAAAAAAAATATATACATTCAGAATCTTAATTTCTTTATAAATGCCTGTACCAAGTCAAGGCCATTGCGGTTTCCCAGTTTCCCGGTTGTTGACTGAATTTGTCTGTTTATTGATTTGTGAGTTTTGAATTTCCCTTTGGAAGATTGCTCTGTGTTCGGTAATTTTGTTATTACCCTTATTTACTTGGTTTGTTTAAGTCAAATAAAAACAATTTCTAAAATGATCAATATAAAACAAGGGGGCCAGGGTGGCTCAATGAGTTAGGTCGCTGGATCTAACAACTCATACATGCCTATCACCAATACGGCGTGGGTTACCGCCCGGCGTTGTAAATTACAAAAAGGGTGCACTCGACTCGCAGCCGCAAGTGATAAAGTTTACCAGTTGCTTGCCCATGGTCGGTGGTTCTCACCGGAAACTCCGGCTTCCTCCACCACTAAAACTGGTCGCCATGATATAGCTGAAATATTGTTGAAAGTGGCGTTAAACACCAAAAATCAATCAATCATTATAAAACATAAAGAACTACAATAGAAACAATTTGCAAAATACATGATTTTTGATTTTGATTTTTGGTGTTTTAACGCCACTTTCAACAATATTTCAGCTATATCATGGCAACCAGTTTTAGTGGTGGAGGAAGCCGGCGTACCCGGAGAGAACCACCTATCATGGGCAAGCAACTGGTAAACTTTATCACTTGCGGCTGCGAGTCGAGTACACCGTTTTTTTGTAATTTACAAAGCCGGGCGTGAACCCACGCCGTATTGGTGTATGAGTTGTATAGATCTAATGACCTAACTCATTGAGCAAGACGCCCCCACCAAATTCAAGAATTACAAAAAAAGTCAAATAAACAAAGCATAAACAAATTCAAAGCAAAACCAAAAAGAATACAATGAATGAAAAGAGAGGGAAAAAACAACAACAAAACAACTAAAATCCATGCATATACAAAATAATAAACAAAAATGCATCTTAAAATTATTTTTGTTTAATTTGTTTGATATGCATGTGATGAATATTTTAAAACAGACTTTAGTTTACCCATGATTAAAAACCTTTTGTTCTCCTGCCCAGTGTAATTAGTGTCATGCTAAGTAAACAATTACATAATTATCACTTGCACAACACAAAATATCTTACCTGTACCTAGGAAAATACAAAATGTTGTGTAAGTGAAAAGACACCGTTGATACACGTAACTGCCACGCGATCTGGTGAAGCGTGTGTTCGTTTCGTGTATCGTCCGTTCGTATTTCGTTCCGTGTGTTCTTCTAATTAAACTGGCGAACGATACACGAAACGAACGAACAAATTACACGCACGAAACGCAAACGAACGGAAAACGAACGAATGATACACGCAAACGAAACGAACGAAAAACGCAAACGATGCGAAATATCTGTTAAGTTAAACGATCCAGGGTCTGTACTGAACATATTTGCTGTTTAAACTTAACATCTATCTTTCATAGTTTTTGAAATATAAGATGAAAAGCATTAAAATTAAAAAACAAAATTGATAAAAAAGGGCAATAACTCCAAGATGGGTAATCAGATTGACTTCAAAATTGCAGGGTAACTAGATCTTGACATGCTAAATATGTTTGCAGTTAAATTTAACCTATATATCTTATAGTTTATGAAATATACGACGAAAAGTATTAAAATGTGATGAAAAAAGGGCAATAACTCCAAGATGGGTAATAGGATTTACTTCAAAATTGCAGGGTAGGTAGATCTTGACATGCTGAACATGTTTGCAGTTTAAACTTAACCTTTACCTCTAATAATTTTTGAAATACAAGACGAAAAGTATTAAAATTTTACAAAAAAGTTGATGAAAAAAGGGCAATAACTCCAAGATGGGTAATGGGATGTACTTCAAAATTGCAGGGTAGGTAGATCTCAACATGCTGAATATGTAGCAGTTTTAATTTAACATCTATCTCTTATAGTTTTTGAAATAAAGGACGAAAAGTACAAAATATGCGTAATTTGAATAAATCGGTACAAATTGGCTGAACGAAAAATTTCACAGAAAAACCCGTAATATATGTTAAACTACTCATTCCCATGTAGCTGCAGTTAAAATTTGAGCTCATTTTGAATTATACTAAAGCAGCAATAGACAATTGAAATTTCCTCTTCCCTTTTTTCTATTTTTAGCTTGGCGGCCATCTTCGTTTGAAGTCGGGAACACCGGACATAGTTTTGGAAGGGGGCCATCCAAGGACCATTTCACCAAAGTTTGGTTGCAATTGGCCGAGTAGTTTCTGAGGAGAAGATTAAAATGTGAAATGTTGACGGACTGACGACGGACGAAAAGTGATGTCAATAGCTCACCTGACCCTTTGGGTCAGGTGAGCTAAAAAGGGTGCACTCCACTAGCAGCCATAAGTTAAAGAGTTTACCAGTTGTTTGCCCATGGTCGGTGGTTCTCTCCTGGTACTCCGGCTTCTTGCACCACTAAAACTGGTCGCCATGATATAGCTGAAATATTGCTGAAAGTGTCATTAAACCAGAGGCTCCGAGGAGCCTGTAATCGCTCACCTGGATCAAAGCTGCTTTCAATAACAACGCAACTGCACTGTGGTGCGCCATCTTGGTGGGAGAGCGTGACTGCAGGACACAATTTTGGAAAAGGACCATCGAATGACAATTCCATCAAAGTTTGGTTCTAATTGAGCTACTAGTTCCAGACAAAATGGTTTCTATGTGAATTTCCCAAAGGGTCCTATGTTAAATTAAGTTCAGCTGTGCAGCCAACTTGGTCAGAAGGCGGGACCAACAGACACAGTTTTGGTAGAGGACTAGCCAATGAATATTTGATCAAAGTTTGGTTCCAATTGAGCAACTGGTTCCAGACAAGAAGATTTTTATGTGAATTTCCCATTAGGTCCTATGTTAAACTAAGTTCGACTGTGGGGGCCATCTTGGTCGATAGATCTTGACATACTAAACATGTTTGCAGTTTAAACTTAACATCTATCTCTTATAGTTTTTGAAATATAAGATGAAAAATATTAAAATAAAAAAAAAAATTGATGAAAAAAGGGCAATAACTCCAAGATGGGTAATCAGATTTACTTCACAATTGCAGAGTATGTCGATCTTGACATGCTGAACATGTTTGCAGTTAAATTTAACCTCTATCTCTTATAGTTTATGAAATATATGACGAAAAGTATTAAAATTTTGAAAATTTGATGAAAAAAGGGCAATAATTCAAAAATGGGTTATGGGATTTACTTCAAAATTGCAGGATAGGTAGATCTTGACATGCTGAACATGTTTGCAGTTTAAACTTAACCTTTACCTCTAATAATTTTTGAAATATAAGACGAAAGGTATTAAAATTTTAAAAAAAATTGATGAAAAAAGGTCAATAACTACAAGATGGGTAATGGGATTGACTTCAAAATTGCAGGGTAGGTAGATCTTAGCATGCTGAATATGTATGCAGATGCATTTAACATCTATCTCTTATAGTTTTTGAAATAAAGGACGAAGTGTAGAAAATATGCCTAATTTGCATAATCGGTATAAATCGGCTGAAAGAAAAATTTCACAGAAAAATCCGTAATATATGTTAAACTATTCATTCCCATGTAGCTGCGGTTAAAATTTGAGCTCATTTTGACTTATACTAAAGCAGCAATAGACAATTGAAATTTCAACCACCCTTTTCTCTATTTTTAGTTTGTCGGCCATCTTGGTTTGAAGTCGGGATCATCGGACACAATTTTGGAAGGGTTCCATCCATGGACCTTTCCACCAAAGTTTGGTTGCAATTGGCCCAGTAGTTTCTGAGGAGAAGATTAAAATGTGAAATGTTGACGGACGAACGACAGACGAAAAGTGATGGTAATAGCTCACATGACCCTTTGGGTCAGGTGAGCTGAAAAGGGTGCACTCCACTAGCAGCCATAAGTTATAGAGTTTACCAATTGTTTGCCCATGGTCGGTGTTTCTCTCCTGGTACTCCGGCTTCTTCCACCACTAAAACTGGTCGCCATGATATAGCTGAAATATTGCTGAAAGTGTCATTAAACCAGAGGCTCCGAGGAGCCTGTAATCGCTCACCTGGATCAAAGCTGCTTTCAATATCAATGCAACTGCACTTTGGTGCGCCATCTTGGTAGGAGAGCGTGACTGCCGGACACAATTTTGGAAAAGGACTATCGAATGGCAATTCCATCAAAGTTTGGTTCTAATTGAGCTACTGATTGCAGACAAGATGGTTTCTATGTGAATTTCCCATAAGGTCCTATGTTAAATTAAGTTCAGCTGTGCAGCCATCTTGGTCAGAAGGCGGGACCACCAGACACAGTTTTGGTAGAGGACCAGCCAATGAATATTTTATCAAAGTTTGGTTCCAATTGAGCAACTGGTTCCAGACAAGAAGATTTTTATGTCCATTTCCCTTACGGTCCTATGTTAAACTAAGTTCGACTGTGGGGCCATCTTGGTCGATAGATCTTGACATACTGAACATGTTTGCAGTTTAAACTTAACATCTATCTCTTATAGTTTTTGAAATATAAGATGAAAAGTATTAAAATTTAAAAAAAAATTGATGAAAAAAGGGCAATAACTCCAAGATGTGTAATCAGATTTACTTCACAATTGCAGAGTATTTCGATCTTGAAATGCTGAACATGTTTGCAGTTAAATTTAACCTCTATCTCTTATAGTTTATGAAATATATGACGAAAAGTATTAAAATTTTGAAAATTTGATGAAAAAAGGGCAATAACTCAAAAATGGGTAATGGGATTTACCTCAAAATTGCAGGGTAGGTAGATCTTGACATGCTGAACATGTTTGCAGTTTAAACTTAACCTTTACCTCTAATAATTTTTGAAATATAAGACGAAAAGTATTAAAATTTTACAAAAAATTGATGAAAAAAGGGCAATAACTCCAAGATGGGTAATGGGATTGACTTCAAAAATGCAGGGTAGGTAGATCTTAGCATGCTGAATATGTATGCAGTTTGAATTTAACATCTATCTCTTATAGTTTTTGAAATAAAGGACGAAGTGTAGAAAATATGCCTAATTTGCATAATCGGTATAAATCGTCTGAAAGAAAAATTTCACAGAAAAATCGGTAATTTATGTAAAACTACTAATTCCCATGTAGCTGCAGTTAAAATTTGAGCTCATTTTGACTTATACTAAAGCAGCAATAGACAATTGAAATATCATCCACCCTTTTTTCTATTTTTAGCTTGTCGGCCATCTTGGTTTGAAGTCGGGATCATCGGACACAATTTTGGAAGGGGTCCTTCCAAGGACCTTTCCACCAAAGTTTGGTTGCAATTGGCCCAGTAGTTTCTGAGGAGAAGATTAAAATGTGAAATGTTGACGGACGAATGACAGACGAAAAGTGATGGTAATAGCTCACATGACCCTTTGGGTCAGGTGAGCTAAAAAGGGTGCACTCCACTAGCAGCCATAAGTTATAGAGTTTACCAATTGTTTGCCCATGGTCGGTGTTTCTCTCCTGGTACTCCGGCTTCTTCCACCACTAAAACTGGTCGCCATGATATAGCTGAAATATTGCTGAAAGTGTCATTAAACCAGAGGCTCCGAGGAGCCTGTAATCGCTCACCTGGATCAAAGCTGCTTTCAATAACAACGCAACTGCACTGTGGTCCGCCATCTTGATGGGAGAGCGTGACTGCCGGATACAATTTTGGAAAAGGACCATCGAATGACAATTCCATCAAAGTTTGGTTCTAATTGAGCTACTGGTTCCGGACAAGATGGTTTCTATGTGAATTTCCCATAGGGTCCTATATTAAATTAAGTTCAGCTGTGCAGCCATCTTGGTCAGAAGGCGGGACCAACAGACACAGTTTTGGTGGAGGACCAGTCAATGAATATTTTATCAAAGTTTGGTTCCAATTGAGCAACTGGTTCCAGACAAGAAGATGTTTTTGTTAATTTCCCATTAGGTCCTATGTAAAACTAAGATCGACTGTTGGGGCCATCTTGGTCGATAGATCTTGACATACTGAACATGTTTGCAGTTTAAACTTAACATCTATCTCTTATAGTGTTTGAAATATAAGATGAAAAGTATTAAAATAAAAAAAAAAATTGATGAAAAAAGGGCAATAACTCCAAGATGGCTAATCCGATTTACTTCACAATTGCAGAGTATGTCGATCTTGACATGCTGAACATGTTTGCAATTAAATTTAATCTCTATCTCTTATAGTTTATGAAATATATGACGAAAAGTATTAAAATTTTGAAAATTTGATGAAAAAAGGGCAATAACTCAAAAATGGGTTCTGGGATTTACTTCAAAATTGCAGGGTAGGTAGATCTTGACATGCTGAACATGTTTGCAGTTTAAACTTAACCTTTACCTCTGATAATTTTTGAAATATAAGACGAAAAGTATTAAAATTTTACAAAAAATTTATGAAAAAAGGACAATAACTCCAAGATGGATAATGGGATCGACTTCAAAATTGCAGGGTAGGTAGATCTTAGCATGCTGAATATGTATGCAGTTTGAATTTAACATCTATCTCTTATAGTTTTTGAAATAAAGTACGAAGTGTAGAAAATATGCCTAATTTGCATAATCGGTATAAATCGGCTGAAAGAAAAATTTCACAGAAAAATCCGTAATATATGTTAAACTACTCATTCCCATGTAGCTGCAGTTAAAATTTGAGCTCATTTTGATTATACTAAAGCAGCAATAGACAATTGAAATTTCAACCACCCTTTTCTCTATTTTTAGTTTGTCGGCCATCTAGGTTTGAAGTCGGGATCATGGGACACAATTTTGGAAGGGGTCCATCCAAGGACCTTTCCACCAAAGTTTGGTTGCAATTGGCCCAGTAGTTTCTGAGGAGAAGATTAAAATGTGAAATGTTGACGGACGAACGACAGACGAAAAGTGATGGTAATAGCTCACATGACCCTTTGGGTCAGGTGAGCTGAAAAGGGTGCACTCCACTAGCAGCCATAAGGTATAGAGTTTACCAATTGTTTGCCCATGGTCGGTGTTTCTCTCCTGGTACTGCGCTTCTTCCACCACTAAAACTGGTCGCCATGATATAGCTGAAATATTGCTGAAAGTGTCATTAAACCAGAGGCTCCGAGGAGCCTGTAATCGCTCACCTGGATCAAAGCTGCTTTCAATATCAATGCAACTGCACTGTGGTGCGCCATCTTGGTAGGAGAGCGTGACTGCCGGACACAATTTTGGAAAAGGACTATCGAATGACAATTCCATCAAAGTTTGGTTCTAATTGAGCTACTGATTCCAGACAAGATGGTTTCTATGTGAATTTCCCATAGGGTCCTATGTTCAATTAAGTTCAGCTCTGCAGCCATCTTGGTCAGAAGGCGGGACCACCAGACACAGTTTTGGTAGAGGACCAGCCAATGAATATTTGATCAAAGTTTGGTTCCAATTGAGCAACTGGTTCCAGACAAGAAGATTTTTATGTCAATTTCCCATACGGTCCTATGTTAAACTAAGTTCGACTGTGGGGGCCATCTTGGTCGATAGATCTTGACATAC
>MJUT01032191.1:15316-50205 GCA_002080005.1 Gigantidas platifrons
GAGTGAGTGGGTGATTGTTCTTTAACGCCAAATGAGCCATTTTAAAGCTAAATCATGGCGAGAACAAGTTACATTCAATGAGACAATGATGATGTCCGCTTTGTTCTAGACCAACATGATTAGTTGTATTTCATAGTGCTAACTCACTTAAATGACAGTCCACTGGTAGCACATGTCACTCCACTAGGACACATTATCCTGATTTCCAGTCAACCATTCTATGCTCTTTTCCTATATACAGCATGATTACCGGTGAAGCAACAAATACCAATTTTTAAGTCTTTGGTTCGACTTGAACGGGGCTTGAACCAACGATCTACTATACTCAAGGCGAGCCCGCTAACCATTATACAACCGATTCGGTTTTGATTGTCAAATGTTCAGATCAAGGAAAGATATTTGTTTTAAATAACAGTATACTTTTTTTTCTTAAATAAAATTTTCCCATAAAATTCTTACTACTCAGGAAGTCATATACTATAATTTTATAAACTTGAAATTACTGTTTTGTAACAATCAAATGGTACAATACTGTAAACATTGTGCATTCATCCTGAAAAGGCTAATGGGATGCTGCTGGTGTGTATATTGATAAAGGTTACTCTGGAGCACCTGTATTTGTTTATTATGTTTTACTATGAACACGTGTTCATATGTCTACAATTTGTTTACATGGTATCTAATTGGTTGATATTGTCAGCTGTTAAGGTAAAAATCTGCACGATATTTTTATGTTAAAAGTTATGCGTTAAATTGAAGGTTTCAATTTTGTTATGCGAGCTTCGTCATTCTAACAGCACAGTACTCGATACCCATCCAATCAACCATCCAATTATTTATTGTTTACTAAACATTTAATATCGTTTTTAAAATATAAAATATGATCATGAAGATTGATGCGTGTAGATATATTTACAACGATATATTGTTTTTTTTGTAGGCTGTCATTCATATTGTGCAGCGGTCGATGACATGCAGTGTTTTTTGGACAATTTTATTGTTATTAAAAATAAAAAAGCTTATTGTGCTGTCATTCCGAGCTGATATACTAGATACAGGCTTTTGAGATTTATGTTCGGTTGAAATGTTGAATAAGAATATAAGTCTGAATTTATTTTGTTCTTTCTAGGGACATAGTCCTAATGGAGGAACTGTAATATTATCGAATGGTGGAAACAAATATAGACCTGCAAGCACTTTTTTACAAATTTTATCTTTACTTATAATATATTAGATGGGTGATGGTTAGTAGAGGACAGATTTTTACATTCCAAATTGTATGTTGATTTCCCGCATGAAATAGAAAAAAACCTACAGCAAACCCTGTCAAAATTAGTTTTATTTCATTTTCATCTTGATTATTCAGATAATATTGTAATATTGGAGCATTAACAGGCGTAGGTAACTTTAAACAGTCAATTTTGTATGAAATATCACATTGCGACTTCTCGCTTGAAAGATGGTATGGTATTTGAAACCGTAGTGGTGGTTTAACGAACCTTGAGTTTGATTGATAGGAAAAGAGAATCTGGTTGGCTATATCTACTTCTGGGTTGTGTCGATATCGAAAGGCACGAAAAATATTCCCTTGTGGAAATATCATACTAAGATTATTTTGAGCAACACCACCATGCCAACATTTGCTTGCTGAATGTCATTTATTACACATACATTGTATAGCACTTGTGTGCATATCTACAAGGCAATTTACAACAATATTGGTGTGATAGCGCTCACAATAACCGGTTGGAACACCCTCTATATTAGAAACTTTTTGACTAACTGTGGACATATTTTGAGGCACAGTATAAGTTGAAGCCTCCCCAGTAAAGTCTGGTGTTTGGTGCATTGCCTTTAACAACAGTTGTCGATACATGTTAGCCCGAGAAACCCTCATCTGACATTTTGTGTTTCTAAATTTATGATGATATTTTAGCCATTGATCATCACCTATTGCTATTTCTCTAACTGATTCCATATTTTCCATGAGATTCCATCTACTTCTTTACATTTCTAACAATATATCGTCATGTTTATAGAAAAAGCAGTTATCCATTGGTCTAATGTTTCAATTTTATGATTATTTTTCCCTTTAATGCCTATTGTGGCTTATTAAACATGTTACGCTCAACCATTCAAATTGATTGTTTTGTCAAATTTCCCCCCCCATCGGAGAGTAATTGGCTTAACATCATAAACTCATTAGCCCATATTTTCCTCTCATTTTGCCAGTAACCGTGGAATCTAATGGCAACACAAGTTGAAACGTGCGGTTAAATCGTAGATTATGCTCTGTAATAGTGGTCATAAAAGGCGTCAATCACCAATCCAAAAAATCAACCAAATGAGTGCTTTATGGGAGTTAGTTATCACAAACTTCCGTTATAATCGGTTGAAATTAAATTTTATTCTACCACAATGAATCATTTAAAAATATATCCATGTTCTTAAATCAATTTATTGTAATTAATTTTCAAAAGTGGTCTTTAACTTTTTTGTAAAGTATATTTAAACTACATTTCTCCGAAATCAATGTAAGAATGTATATCATATCGTGTCTAATTGTTGAGCTCCGGTGAATATTTTGTGAGGAGTCGTATACCAGAACGTTAGAGGAATGCACGAACAAAAGAAACGATATATATATAATACAGGATCCTTCGTGGAAGACTATATTAACGATATCATCAATTTGATTTGAATTGGTAACGTGCAGGGAATTTAGTTTGCAGAAATAAATTTGAGTAGGTGTTTTTTTTGTGTTTTTTAAAGAATAAAAGACAGAAAAAATTAGAATGGTTAACTTACTGGGAATTGGGAATTTCTTATTTTTGATCAATAAATTGGAGTAGGTATGTTATTTTATTTTTTTTTTTTTGTAAGAAAAATTGATTAAAAAACTAGATGTTTAATTTAACCTAAAATTAAATTATAAAGTAAACTGGACAGTGAACTCTTCCCGCATCCGGAGTTAAAAGTGTATAACATAAAAGGTATTGCTATGAAATAGTAAAAACAAGAGTAGTAAACGTACCTTACTCATAATGGGGTTCGTGTTACTCGATCTTTAGTTTTATTTGTCACCTGTTAAGGTAAAAATCTGCACGATATTTAAAAGTTATGCGTTAAATTGAAGGTTTCAATTTTGTCATTCAAGCTTCGCCATTCTAACAGCACAATATTCGATACCCATCCAACCAACCACCCAATTATTTATTGCTTACTAAACATTTAATATCGTTTTTATAATATTCAATATAATCATGAAGATTGATGCTTATATATATATTTACAACGATATATTGTTTCTTTTGTAGGCTGTCATTCATATTGTGCAGCGTCGATGACATGCAGTGTTTTTTGGACAATTTTATTGTTATCAAAAATAAAAAAGCTTATTGTGCTGTCATTCCGAGCTGATATACTAGATACAGGCTTTTGAGTTTTATGTTCGGTTGAAATATTGAATAAGAATATAAGTCTGAATTTATTTTGTTCTTTCTACGGATATAGGCCTAAAGGAGAAACTGTAATATTATCGAATGGTGGAAACAAATATAGACCTGCAAGCACTTTTTTACAAATTTTATCTTTACTTATAATATATTAGATGGGTGATGGTTAGTAGAGGACAGATTTTTACATTCCAAATTGTAGTAAACTGGAAAATGAACTCTTTCCGCATCCGGAGTTAAAAGTGTATAATATAAAATGTATTGCTATGAAATAGTAAAAACAAAAGTAGTAAGCGTACCTTACTCATAGTGGGGTTCGTGTTACTCGATCTTTAGTTTGATGTGTATGTTTTGTATATCGTTGTTTGTACTTTTTCTTTTGGCCATTATGTTGTCTGTTCTTCTGTGATATACGGATTCTGAATACCCCTTTGGTATATCCGGAGTTAAAAGTGTATAATATTGCTATGAAATAGTAAAAACAAAAGTAGTAAACACACCTTACTCAAAATGTTTTAAGAAGAGTTTGAAAATACCATCGGGGTAATCTGGATCCGTATATTGAAGAAGAGCAGACAACACAATGGCCAAAACAATAAGTACAAAAGGACAAACAACTATCTACAAAGCATACATATAAAACTAAAGATCGAGTAACAATAATAAACATCCTTAACCACTTAATATATTTATGTTTGTGTCCAGTACCCACTGAGTGTATCTTTTTATTTAATTTATACAAATCTTTGATCCTGTCAAATAAAAATGTAGATATCTAATTTAGTGCGCACGACGCGTTTCTGAAATAGCCTTCATTAGGTAGGCTCACTGTCGAAAGGATGGGAAACCAAATAATCTAAAAAGTTTTGGAGCAAGTAAACAAAAGGGCCTAAACAGGATCGCCAAAATTGGGTAAGGTTACCAAGATTACCGATGTATCGCTTAAAGACCAAACAGTAAATAAACTGCTCAATGCAATTTATATTTACCGATTGCGGCTCTCAGCGTTCAGACGTCTATACGTCGAAGCAAATGATGGAAAATCAACCTAGTTTAGCAGTATGCAACCAAATGCAAGGCTTGTCCATGAAATTTTGCTTACGACTGCATTTTCAATCTTGTTTTAAATATTAATGATAAACAATCTAATACAATTGATTCTTTTTGCTTTCGGATAAAATCAACAACATTTTTCTAAAATACGTCATACACAAATAACATAGAGTTTATGCATACTGTCCTAAGCATGGCGATACGGTACCATCAGCATCTGATTTTGTACAGCAGGTTACCTAGCTTCGATAACCACCTACAAGTTCGATTTTCTGTGCAGAAGCTATTGGTATAATATATTTTGCTTAAAATCTATTGCCTCTTCTGATAGAAGACATTCATTATATGTCGAAATTGTCTTTCTAACCTGAAAACCCAATTTTTATAGATAGTCGAAATAAAAAAAAAAGACAGTGCTGCTATTGGTAAACATGTAAATATACACAGCAACACAGTTGTATTCATTGATGTGCTTCATATGTCACTGTTAATGATGTGTTACTTCTAGGCTGTGGGTTCGCGCCCGGCTTTGTAAATTACAAAAATGGTGCACTCGACTCGCAGCCGCAAGTGATAAAGTTTACCAGTTGCTTGCCAATGGTCGGTGGTTCTGTCCGGATAGTACATTTCTCTGATGTCACACTATTGTTCGAACAGTCGATTATTTTTAAGAATGTACAGTTTATTCTTTTGTTCTTGGATATATGAACTTTAACCTTTTCTGTTTTAGGCTTAAAAACGTGATTGACATATTTTGGGACTTTAGAGTATCGAACCACTGCTGGGCTTTTTGACTTTCAAAACTTCCATCTAACCACTCGGCTACGTTGACTACACTATTAAGCGCTATAATTAGTATATATGACTCTTGATAGCAAGCTTTGTTAAAAAAATACCAGCAATTTGTTTAAAAAAGCAATTGATCAATATATACAAGACACGATACAAGTATTTCAGGTCTGGCATAATTTATGTTCAGAATTGACGAGTATGAGAACTTTTGAAATGTATTCCCGCAATACAAAAACAACTAACAAACCGACCGCAAGTAATAACAAATCTGACAGACCACACAGGTGAACATTTGGGACAATTGAAATATCTAAATATAAACGATTGTTTTCACTTGAAAGACCTTGAAATATCTAAATATAAACGAAAATCGAAAGCATGAATGCCGATAAAATTTTGTTGTTTTAGTTTTGTTAATTGTTGTCTTATTTGGCTTTTTAAACATTAAAAGTGTAAAAATATAAAATAAAAGCACTTTTGCCGATGGAAATGTAGTATGTAAGAGAATACACTCCAACTTGTAAATTCGTAAAAATAATCAACTCGACCCTTACGGACCTCGTTGATTATTTTTAAGAATCATCTACAGTTGGAGTGTATTCTCCATTACGTACTCCGGCTTCTTCGACTACTAAAACTAGTTGCCATGATATAGCTGAAATATTGCTGAAAGTGGCGTTAAAACACCAAAATTCAAATCAAATAAAAAAATACTTCTAGGTTGAAATCGATCCTTTCCACATTCATATAATAGTATAATAAGTATATTTGTCCTTGAACTTAAATAATTTAATGCAATTTATTTTATATATAATTCTCCGAATATCATTCCCTTCCGAGAAAGATAACATTTACAGCCTAAGTATACTGTTTAAAGTGCATTTCTTTGAAATATATTAAAGGTCGTCATTAAATTTACCAAGCTTCGATGAATAATTGGCTTAAAAAGAAATATGAGAGACGTTTTGTTTACATAAACAACAACACAAATATAAGGTAAATCAAAACAAAATATTAAATCTCACAGAACACGAAGCATATTATTTTTCTTTATAATTTGTGAGATTTGCTAATAATAATGAACCCAAGAACAAGGTTTTATGTACAAATGAAATAAAAAACAAAAAATACCATACTATCGAAACAATTCCAAAACCCAATGGAAAAATCATAGAAAGGGGCAAAATACCCATAACACTCAAATACATGACGGATCACTGTCCTGACTTGTTACAGGAATTTCTATGACATGTGGCGGGGTTAAACTAGTTTTAAAGGTCCAAATCTCTCCTCTTAGTAAAATAATGCGGTCATACAAGTGCTCTCCACATGTAAGAATGAAAGTGTTAGACTATTATACCCAGCTGCTCTGATTACTTAAGACCAATATTTTATTATTTTTTTATAGAGAGTTTGATGATGTAAATATGTGACTAGTGTTGTTGAGTTCTTTACTTCTAAATTCAAACTTTTGATGGGGTCCGTTTTGCTAATTGTTTTTAGGTTTTTTTTGTGTTGCCCTATTATGTGTCTTTACGTTCTGAGTTGTGATGTCCGTTATGCTTTCCGCATATAAAGTATGTTCGGTTTGCCTTTATCTCCAGTTGTCTGTAGGGGGGTTCATGTCTTATTTACGCTATTTGTGTTTGCTTGGGTATAGTGGTGTCCAACACATAATGTGTTGTGTGTTTCTTAGTTTTTCTTAGTGTTGCGTAACTTATGTTGCCAGTTTCCCTGGTTTGTCCATTTTTATATGCCCTTTTGGTATTCACGGACGTTTATTTAGCACCGCTGGATTCACGTTTCGATACCACTTCAAGTTATAAATTGTTCTACAAATGGCGGGGTTTATCTGATAATTCCACAACGAAACTCAGAACGTTAAAACAAGTAATAGAACAACACAAACAAACTAGAAAGATGAGCAACACGGACCCCACTTATAAACCGTAGGTGATCTCAGGTGCTCGCGACGTGTAAGCAGTTCAGCATCTTATAAGACACCCGTCGTAGTCTGTAAGTCACTATATAGGTGAAAAGTTGTTGATGGTGACGATAAAAGACACTGATCGGAATCCTTTGATTACAACTTTATTGTATTCCTTACATGCAATATGTAATGCAAATCAGTTAAACATTCCAACATTCCAACATTTTCAGGCAAATTAGAAATATTTCAACATTTTTATAGGCAAATCGGAAATATTTCAACATTTCTAGGCAAATCAGAAATATTTCAAACTTTATAGGCATATCGGAAATATTTCAACATTGTCAGGAAGATTAGAAATATTTTCATACAAAGCACAGAAATATTTTAACATTTTCAGGGAAATAACAGAAGCGTGTCCGAAATTCAGCTAGCGCTATGTAAAAATCCCACTAAGCGTGTTGAGTTAGTACAAAGCGGATATCATCATCGGTCCACTGTACGACATTCAGCTAGCACTATGTAAATATCTCACTAAGTGGATATCATCATTATCATCATGTCATCGAATGTAACTGGTTCTATCTATGATATAGCTGAAAGTTTGCTGATTTGGTGTTAAACAACTATAATTCACACACTCCATACAAGTGAAGCTCCTTGGAGTCCCCTCCTTAGGATGATTATGAATTTTCCGTGCACCACAACCGCACGGCCTTGTTGTAGGGGTTGTATCACACATCATCAACTTTGGCAAATTTCTTATTTAAATCAAAAGGAATGTAAGCTATACATGTAGGTGTGATTTGTCATTTAATTTTATTCATTGAATTCTTGATATATTTTTTTTGTTCACTTCCAAGAACATATTGAACTAACCTTTGACCGACATGCATAAGAAAATATATTATATAAACCAAAACTGTGTCAACCCACAAGTAAACTGACTGATATCACCACACAGGTATGTATATACTGTTATATATTGTTTGTTGTGTATTTTGGTAAAATGTTAGTCAAAGCGCTCATTTGTTTGTTGGGGTCGTCGTGGTCGTGATTCTATGATAGTTGGATTTACAACTACCTATGCAATCAGTGTCTATCACCACTGATGTTGTGAGTTCGAATCTCGATCAGGGCGAGGTGTACAACATTTATGTGATAAAGTTTGTCAGTGGTTTTCTCCGGGTCCTTCGGTTTCCTCCACCAATAAAACTGACCGCCATGATATGACTAAAATATTGTTCCCCACTGACATGATTTATTAGATATATGCAGTTCCTAATTCATGTAATTATTATTTTAAGCTACGATTCACCTCCCGCAGACATGTGACCGTTGCCGATTTTGGCTGTCCTGTTTAGGCCCTTAGTTATATTCCCAAATATGGTTATCAAAAATGTTTTGCTTTGAGTATCTGATGGTCCAGAAACATGTCTTGTTCACTACATTTGATATTTATGTTTTTATTTGTAAATATGAAATGTCGTAAATAAATTCTATGTAAAATTTACAATTCTTCGCCGAAGATCTCTCTTGCTAAAATGATAATTAAACTCCACTTTCAAAATTATTTATTAGTTATAGTATATTATTATATTACTGTCTATTATTTTACTGGTTTCCTATGCCTCACCAGAAACACTAGAGGAAATCTGGTCCCGATGGAGAAGACATATATGGTCTAACACTGGGAGAGGTGCAAGATCTTAAATTCTGAGACACCTGAAGGTTCGATTTAAATCTTATCTGAGGGTGTCTCGGTATTTTCGATCTTGCACCCTTCAGGGTGTTTGACTCTTTATCTCACCCTGTTCTACCATGTCAGTGTTTGTTTATTTTCTGTATACTTTTAAATTGCAAATTAAATCCCTTTGTTCCGGAAAATACGATATGTGGGTAAAATATATTTTATTGGCATCCATCGCTGTTGTAGCAGCATTTAAGGACACAGTCTATATATTTTTATTATGAAATATATTAAAAATACACGGATGTATATCAATAAATCGAAGAGACCATCGTGGTCGTGATCGTATTGTAGTTGAATTTATTACTACGTGTGCAATCAGTGCCTTGTGAGTTCGAATGCCTCTCGTGCGAGGTGTACTCGATACAACATTATTTGTTAAAGTTTGTCAGTGACTTGCGGCAGGTCGGTTGTTTTCTCCGGGCACTCCGGTGACCTCCATCAATAAAACTGACTGCCACGATATGACTGAAATATTGTTGAAAGTGGCGTTAAGCACAATAATTCCCTTACACCCCTCAATAATAATCGACAATGAGAAAAATTTTGGGGAAAACGCTCCTGTAGGTTGTCTTACGTAAGACAGAAGAAAAATCACCTAAATTATCCAAAGGATGAGAAAATATTATGTTCAGTACATAGCATCTCATTCTGGACATACAAGAAAAATAAATACAAACGATAAGCAGACTACCTCGCAGTCAATTTTAAATGAGAGAAAATCTTGTAAAAAATATATAAGACTAACGCAGGAAAAAATCTAGTCCACATGTATAGTCCCGCGGGAAATTGTTTCAAACTGGTATAATTCCCGTCACCCGTTGGCAAGATTAAGCATACACTGTTCAAAAATAGTAAACACTAATTATGCCATCAAAATAAAACATTTTCATATGCTATGGACTAATGATACACATGTTCATAGTAGTTGTATGTTTAACTGTGGTATACTCAATTACTAACTTATTTTGTTTTCCTTACAGGCAGTATGGCCAGATTTTTCGGTGGCAGTAAGATAATTAAAGTAAATGTTGCTAATGGTAGCAAAGGCGATATATGGTGCAGAGTAGCAGGTGATAAAGCGTTGAAAGTGCAAGGAGAGACAGGAGGTGGTCTCGGTGTGCACAGTATTGGGATTAATGCACACAAAGCTGAGCAGTTTCAACATGTAGCTGGAGCAACTCGAGGTTACACACAAATTCTACGTGGGAATTCAATAGAATTTGAATTGAGTACCTCGTCTGACAGTGTTTATATGACGATTATCAAGGATGCTGGCTCTACAATCTGCAAAAACCACGAAATAAGTAGAAGCCGCAATTACATTATAACTAATCGTGGTGCTCTTGTGGATGCAAAAAGCAAGAACAAGTGGATAGACACGGACGGAGGTTGTCATACAGTATCAAACGACTGCACCAACGAATATCATACAGAGACAAATGATGCAAATGTTGTACATTGCGACCCTGGAGAAAAATTCAGTACAAAGGAAACTTGGTAACCTGTCACTGTTTACTGTGCGGCTGTAACTCCCGAAATGTTGACTTTTCTGCAATTCTTTGTTCAATAAAATGCTTTAATTCATATCCTATTTCCCAATAAAACTGCGATTAGCAACACGAATTTCCAGTTATTGATTTTATTTTGTGATAAATTCTTTGTACGGAAGTACCTTGTTCACCTGTAGTAGTAGTAGTCCTCAATCAAAATTGTTGTACATTTAACGACTAATTTGCGTACGTTTACATCACCATTTTAAATCATATAATATTGTTTTATTAAAATATCATTCTTAATACCTGTGTTCTTGTTGTCAATTTCCAAAAATAGGATGATATATTTTTACACACATTACGTCATAACAAATACATGGGCTCAATAGGAGTATTATGAATTATAAGGATTAGGATTAAACGTTATATTTTTTTATTCGGAAATTACCTATGTGAAAAATGGACAGATACGCTCACTAAATGTATCATAAAAGTCTGAAGGATGAGCTTGTGAGTGGATTTTTCCATTTTACACATAGAAAAATTTCGTGGGAAAAATAGCGGTTAGTCCTTTACATAATTGTACAGGGAATGTAAATGTACAATGCCTATTTGATGGGTTCTAAAATGTGATTCGTATATATGTCAATGTGAACACTGGAGCCTCCTTATTGGTCTTGTATTTTGTACAGATTTCACAAGAAAGCAACAATCCAGCTATATGGACATTTATTCAATAATTAAATTGATGATATAGTTGCAATGCTTGTTCATTTATTTTATTGTTTGTTTGTTTTGTTTTGTTTGTTTTTGTTTTGTTTTTGTTTGATGGTGTTTAACGCCACTTTCAACAATATATCAGTCATATCGTGGCGGTCAGTTTTATTGGTGGAGGAAACCCCATGATCCGGAGAAAATCACCGACCAGTTGCAAGTCAATGACAAACTTTATCACACAATGTTGTACACCTCGCCCTGATCGAGATTGGAACTCACAACATCAGAGGTGATAGGCACTGATTGGATAGATAGTTGTAGATCCACGACGGTCCCTTCATTTTGTTTTGAACCGAAACGTGGTAGGAAGCAGCTATGGAGGTCCTCTATCAAGATTGCACATTTCGTCCCAATCCGTTCCAAGTATGGCCGCCATAGGCAATTCTTGTTTCTGGTTGGTTGATTTCTAAATCTTCTCCTGAGACCACTTAGAAGAATAATGCAAAATTTCACAGGAATCATCTATGGAAGATCGTCTATACGTTTCCCTCATTTCTTCCCGATTGGACAAAAGCATGGTCGGTATGGGAAATTCTTGTTTCTGGTTGGCTGAAATCTAAAAAAAAAATCCTCTCCTCTGAAATAGAAGGCATAATGAATTGTTACTTTGTAGGAATGATGCATGGAAGATCCTGCTTAAAATTTCCATATTTCGTTTGGAATATATATTTAATGTATCAATTGCTAATTGTGTTTTTACATATATAAGGTTCGTCAAAAACGACAAAAATGTCGTTTTGGCGTTCTAATGATAAACGAAAAAAATGTCAATTTTGTGCTGAAGGGTTAAAGAATTTGTATATCACACTCTATTGGAGGACAAAGTCAATATCCATACAAAAAAGAACCAACTAACTAAAAAAATGTTTTTTTTAAATTAATTTCATCTTCAACTGCACACACATGAAAATGTATTAGTTTTAAAAGGCACTAAAACAGTAGCCTAGAAATCCATCAGAAAAGGGTCTACAATATAGAATTTTGAATTGCACAGTTGTTCAGTATATTAAAACACGTATGTCTTGATATTCGGATAATATCACTTGTGTTGTTCCCTCTGTACCAACTATTGTCTTCGGCGTTGCCTCTGACAATAGTTGGTACCTTGGGGACACTAAAGGTGTTATTACCCTCATACCTAGGCAATAAGTGTATACTATCATACGATCACGGCCACGACGGTCTCCGGTACAATTTGAGAAAAATATGTTAAAAAAAGTACTTCAAATATGATAGATCTGATTGTGCCAAAGACCAGTAAATAGGGACAATTGTTGTACGTGGAGTTCTATTTATCTACATTAAGATAAGTTTTATATGTGTACTATGGAATTATTATTAAGGGAAATAAAGGTAAAAGGTAAAGGTAAAATATATTTAGGTTTAAAAATTTCAACATCATACACAAGTGTTTAAAAATTTCTCGTTAATTTAAAAATAAACATAAAACTGCCTTCATTAACTGAAACTTCAATCCACTCATTGTAACTGCTGAGAAATTTCTCACCAAGGATAGCCCATGAAAGCCATTCAGCTTATTTCCAATGGGATCCTTTATAAGTATCAGCTTGAATAATATATCTGGAATTGTTCAGTCCTTTTACATTCTCGGTCCAATTTATGAATAATGTTATATGCATTCGGTCTTTTTAAACTTTTGAAGAATATTAGTGGATATTAAAGCCATCATCGCCGCTATGATATAACTGAAATGTTGTTGAAACTGGCATTAAGCACCATAAAGCTAAGCTTGACCATCACTGTGTAAACGTCCGTTCTATGCAGAATACACCAGGTGAAAGTAACTTATAAATTAGTACAAATTATTTTTTTTTAGAACTTCTTAATAAAATATAATACTTAATCTCCTGGGAGCTATTTTTTCCCTTGTAGAATCAGTCTGAAAGAGTTGCATCCGCATTACAATGTTAACTCACTAGACTCAAATTGAGTAACATATGTTTATTTATCACTACCTCTGAGGTCAAAGACTTTTCGATATTAACAGTACAAATATCAAGTAATTAAAAACAAATAATTGATTTAACAAAAATATAGATGCTACCATTGAAATTATTGTGAGAAAATGCATCGCTTTATATACACCTCGCCAAAAGTTAAGCAACACCCGATTATTTTTAAATATATTTTTTCAAGGAATAAAAAAATAACCAAAACAGCTATTAAATGGACTGGGTTTATGATTTTATTAAACAAGTAAATGCATTCTAAGTACGAATTATAAATTTGGACATTTTAAAGCTTGTTAAGAAGAGTAATACTCAGGGGGAAAATGTGTGTAAAATGGCAGTAAAAAAATCTCAAAAAAGTTTCACCTAAATCTGATATTTGTAACTCAATTATTTGCATGTTTACAACAAATCATGTTTAGAACTCGAAATTGACAATTTAAGACTACATTTCGATTCAAGTGTGGTCAGTAACGCGTGTAACCTCCACGCTTCCGGAAAAGTTCTTCAACACGTCGCCTCATGCTTTGAACAAGGTGGCGTAAAATTCTCAACTGCAGCTACATGGAATGAGTAGTTTAACATATATTCTGGATTTTTCTGTGAGATTTTTTTCAGCCAGTTTATTCCGTTTAGGAATATTATGAGATAAAAAGCATATCAAAACCTTTTGCTCAGAACTTTTAGTT
Source organism: Gigantidas platifrons (assembly GCA_002080005.1). Lineage (NCBI taxonomy): Eukaryota > Metazoa > Mollusca > Bivalvia > Mytilida > Modiolidae > Gigantidas > Gigantidas platifrons. The sequence continues at coordinate 29,229 of MJUT01032191.1, forward strand.
GAAATGATCTTTGGGTGGCCCACTTTCAAAATTATGCGCAACACCCCCATTTTCTATTTCAACTTTAGATGTCAAATTGAAAACCAGATGAGCGATTACAGGATCATGGGAGCCTCTAGTTCTAGATAACATAACTCTTATGTTCTTATTAAATTTCCAAGTTGAGGTGATTATAAATATGTTCATAAAACGAGAGCCTACACCCCATAAGGAACACGAAGTTAACACCCCATACTCTACATCTAATTATCGAGACTGACGCTTTGTTTATGGTATCTTTTGTGGCAAGACCTGTAGAGTTTGGTTTGTCTTATAATTTTGAAAGTTTAGAATCAGTAATTTTCTGAACATAAGCTTTTGGTTGCAAGTTATCGGCCTAAAAGGAGTGATGTTGTTAATTTTGCACCCGATATTAGAGTTGGGCGCGAGTGTTTGCTAAATATACACCGTATATATCTACTTTAATTACAGCTTCATAACCCATGATAATGTCTTGATTCCGTGCACAAATAATTTTGATCAGACTCGGTCCCTTTATTACTACAAATGCAAATGAACTTACCATGTTCGCAGATCAACAGCTTCGAAACGGACACCCCACGCTTCGCATAGCAATCACCCCGAATGCTCCGTTGGACGCGGTGAAACTGGTATATTATACACTATATTTGGCCATTTTTTTTTATTAGAAAAGGAGAAAAATTGCCCCCAAATTTATATAATTGTTTCATAAGCTTACAAAACTTGTTACCCTTTCATATATTTGCACACCCCAGTATACCGTAAAACATAGGAAGTTGTCCACTTCCTTATCAAGAAGCACCTTATTAATCCCCGTCATCTTTTTTGTAAGACAAGTTTTAACTTATGAATAAACACTTAGTTAGTGCAGGTTAATTAAGGGTTTCTTTGCGGAAATATTTTTCCACAACATTTTACTTCCGCCTACAATATTTATATTTAGAATTAAATTAAAATACAGAATGAAACTAAAATACCCTTTTTCTAACTTGTCACCCTTTGATATCCGGGAGGGGATATCGATAAAATATATATATTGTCGAAATCACAGAGGCTTGTAGCCGCAAAGCCCTACCCCTCACTCCTTTTTGAAAAAAAACAAGTTTTTCCCTTTTTATATTGGTTTTTTTTTACATTTCAAGACGAAAATTCCCAAAAAGAAAGATATAATGAGAGGAGATATACATTTTATTTTTTCTTTCTTTTCGGTAATTTTCTTCTAAAATGTGGAAAAAAAACAATGAAAGGGAAAAATGATTTTTTTTTTTTTCAAAAAGAGCAGGGGGTATAGGCCTAGGGCTTTGCAGTTACAAGCCTCTGTGGTCGAGACACAGTGGGTCGAAATCGCAGACTGATGGAATAGACAGTAGGACACGCTTTAAAGTTTTCTTTTTGACAGTGCTCTGAGCAACTTTGTAGATGATGGTAGAAGGTTTCATCCTTTTTAAGATTTGGGGTGGATATGTGGCTGGCCTTCTTCTTTGGTTTATACAGCCAAAGCATACTGGGCTTTCGTTTTTTTCCACTTTTCCTGAAACAAAATAAAGAATAATAAAACAATTATTGCCGTAAAGAGTCCGTTGCCTCCAAGTCGCGAAGGTCGTGCTGCCACATTTTAACACGTTTTCTATCAATCGTAAAGGTACCGTTACGAACCTTTTCTATTAAAAATCTATTTTTTTGGTGCATTTAGGTTTCTTCTTTTAATAATTGTTAAAATTTGAGAGTTAAAAGGTGGAAAAAAGGAAATATTCATAAGAGATATGTCCGAAATTTCACTTTACATTGACAGTCATCTCGTTGGAAAGCGTGCGAAACGCATTTTCAGCAGACGTATGTGAATGGTTTTTGGCTTTGGGTTGAATCAGAGAGTTCCGTGAGAGCAAAATATACGATATATTTACCTTCCTTCCTTGCAGCTATCCATTATTATGTGGCTTTTCCACTTGTTTTACATCCTTTTCATCACAAAGGAACCGACCGTTACTTATTCCCAAAGTATCACGTAACGCATATTTGAGCGAAAAGGTTCCGCTATGGATATACACAGTGGGAATAGTACCGCGGGAAATTGTTTCAAACTGGTATAATTCCCGTCACCCGTTGGCAAGATTAAGCATACACTGTTCAAAAATAGTAAACACCAATTATCCAATCAAAATAAAACATTTTCATATGCTATGGACTAATAATACACATGTTCATAGTAGGTGTATGTTAAACTGTGGTATACTCAATTACTATCTTGTTTCGTTTTCCTTACAGACAGTATGGGCGGTAAAATAATCAAAGTAAATGTTGCTTATGGTAGCACAAACAATATATGGTGCAGAATAGCCGGTGATAAAGCGTTGAAGGTGCAAGGAGCGACAGGAGGTGGTATCAATGTGCACGGTATTGGGGTTAATGCACAAAGTGCTGAGCAGGTTCAACATGTAGCTGGAGCAACCCGAGGTTACTCACAAATTCAAAGAGGGAATACATTAGAATTTGAATTGATTACCTCGTCTAACAGTGTTTATATGACGATTGTCAGTGAGTCTGACGCTGAAATCTGCAAACACCACGAAATAACTAAAAGCCGCAACTACATAATAAATCGTCGTGGTGGTCTTTTGGATGCAGATATGAAGAACAAGTGGAAAGACAAAAACGAATGTGATCATATGGTAACACACTCCGACGAATTAGATACAAACAGCTATTTCCACCCTGGAAAAAATTCAGCGACAACTGTTGGTAAACTGTCACTATTTACTGTACGACTGTTACTACCGAACTATTGACTTTTCTGAAATTCTTTGTTCAATATAGTGCTTGAATATATAAATAGTGTTAATTCATTCTTGTTAGGATATCTCAAAATAGAACCCTTTGTTTGGCTACACGAAGTTCTTTGTTTGGAATTACTTTCATTCTATGGTAAACAATATGGCCGACTTCATAACATCTGTCTCGCTTCAATGTTAACGGAAGTTATATTTTCCATAGTAGTAGTCCTCAATCAAATTTTTGTGACATTTAACGATTAATTTGCGTTAAATCACCATTTTAAACCATATAGTATTGTTTTTAATAAAATATCATTCTTAAAACCTGTGTTCCTGTTGTCCATTTTCAAAAATAGGAAAAGATGTTCCTACACACATTACGTCATTACAAACATATGGGCTCAATAGGAGAGGTTTGAATTATGAATTATAAGGATTAAACGTTATTTTCTTTTGTCTTCGGATTTTATTTATGTGAAAAATGAACAGATGCACTCAATGAAAGTCTGAAGGATAAGTTTGAGAGTGCGTATGTCCATTTTACACATATATAACTTTCGAGGAATAAAAATAGCATTTATTCCTTTGAATAATTGTACCAGGAATGTAAATGTACAATTCCTATTTAATGTGTTATAACAGGTGATTCGTATATATGTTAATGTGAACACTGTCAACTCCTTATTGGTCTTAAGTTTCGTACAAGTTTCAGAAGAAAGCAACAATCCAGCTATATGAACATTTATTTAATAATTAAATTGATGATATAGTTGCAATGCTTGTTCATTTTTTATTGTTTGTTTGTTGTTTATTGTTGTTGTTTTTTATGGTGTTTAACGCCACTTTTAACAATATTTCAGTCATATTGTGGCGGTCAGTTTTATTAGTGGAAGAAACCGGAGGACCCGGAGAAAATCACAGTTCACTCGCAAGTCACTGACAAACTTTATCACACATTGTTGTACACCTCGCCCTGATCGAGATTGGAACTCACAACATCAGTGGTGATATGCACTGATTAGATAGGTAGTTGTAAATCCACAATTCATTTTGTTTTGAACCGAACCTTGGTAGGAAGCAGCTATGGAAGTCCTCTATTAAGATTGCACATTTCGTCCTAATCCGTCAACAAATATGGCCGCCATTGGCAATTATTGCTTCTGGTTGGTCGAGTTCTAAATCTTCTCCTGAAACCACTTGAAGAATAAAGCAAAATTTTACAGGAAGCATCTATGGAAGATTATCTATACGTTTCCCTCATTTCTTCCCGATTGGACAAAACATAGTCGCTATGGGCAATTCTTGTTTCTGGTTGGCTGAAATTTAAAAAAATCTTCTCCTCTGAAACTAGAAGGCATAATGAATAGTTACTTTGTAGGCATGATGTATGGGAGATCCTGTTTAAAATTGCCATATTTCGTACCAATCATAAACTCAAATGGCCAGTTCTTGTTTGTGATTGGCAGATTAAAAAAATGTTCTACAAAACCATTTCGCCAAATTAATTGAAATTTGTAAGAAGCACCTAAATAAGGTTTTGCATAAATTTTCCTCAAAACAAAATGACAGGTGAATGAAATAGGCTCAGCCCGCTGAATCTCTAGTTCTTTGTGTCCATTGTATCGTCTGTCCTTCGATTGACGGCTTTTGATCATCACCTTGGTATTTTCAACTTTTCTCGTTATGTATCTTCTGACTGTTCCGTGGCATATCTTTTTCTAAACTTTTCACTATATTTTTATTTTAAGAAATGTTTGCCAAAGAAATAATCAAAAGCCACAAATCAACGTACAACAGACAAAACAATGATATACAAAACACTACTAACAGAAAGCTAAATTTGAGCAACACGAACCCCACTAAAACAGGATGTGAACTCAGGTGCTCTGGAATGGTAGGCAGTTCCTGCTCCACTAGTAGCAGAGGACGTGTTACTCTTGTGATGTTTTATGTTTTAATTTGGAATGAAAGAGTAGTAATGCTGTTAACTACAAAAAAATTACATTTTTTGTCTGGGGTCCGTCGTGGCCGTGATCGTAATGGTAGTTGGATTTACAACTACCTATGTAATCAGTGCTTATCACCACCGATGTTATGAGTTAGAATCTCGATCAGGGCGAAGTGTACAACATTATGTGATAAAGTTTGTCAGTGACTAGCGGCAGTACGGTGGTTTTCTCCTGTTTCTTCCACCAATAAAACTGACCGCCATGATATAACTGAAATATTTTTGAAAGTGGCGTTAAGCACCACCAAGCAAGCATTTTTGTTTGTGATAATACGACATTTAACAAAATTGTTTTTCATTTTCTAACTGTCATGATATTGTTGATTTTGCCGACGCTGGGAATTTGTCGTCATGCGCTGAAATAGACATGGTGAAATACCGTATTCTTCAATTTCATTTGGAAATGTAATAGTTAACAATAATTTGTTTGATGGTGTTTAACGCCACTTTCAACAATATTTCAGTTATATCGTGGTGGTCAGTTTTATTGGTAGAGGAAACCGGAGGACCCTGAGAAAACCACCGACCTGTCGCATGTCACTCACACACTTTATCACATAATGTACATCTCGCCTTGATCGAGATTCGAACTCACAACATCAGTGGTGATAGACACTGATTGCATAAGTAGTTGTAAAGCCAACGATCATACGATCACGGCCACCAGTACAATTTGAGAAAACTATGTAAAAAAAGTACTTCAAATATGATAGACCCTGATTGTGCCAAAGACCAGAAAAGAGGGACAATTGTACGTGGAGTTATATTTATCTACATTAAGATAAGTTTGATATGTGTACAATGGAATCATTAAGGGAAATAATATAGCTGGAATTGTCCGGTCCTTTTACATTCTCGGTCCAATTTTATTTTGAATCAATTTATGAATAATATTATATGCATTCGGTCTTTTTAAAAATTTTGTGAATATTGGTGGAAATAAGGAATGTGGCATTCAGAGCCACAAAGCTAAGCTTGACCATCACTGTATAAACGTCCGTTCTATGCAAAATACACCAGGGAAAAGTAACTTATAACTTAATACAAATTATTTTTTTTAGAACTTCTTAATAAAATATAATACTTAATCTCCTGGAAGCTATTTTTTCCCTTGTAGAATCAGTCTGAAAGAGTTGCATCCGCATTACAATGTTAACTCACTAGACTCAAATTGAGTAACATATGTTTATTTATCACTACCTCTGAGTTCAAAGAAATTTTCTATATTAACAGTACAAAGGTCAAGTGATTAAAAAAAATAATTGATTTAACAAAAATATAGCCGATACCATTGAAATTATTGTGAGAAAATTCATCACTTTATATATTTGGGTAGATAATATCTGAACTGATAATTGCCTATTTATATTAAAATAATATCTGAAGAAAAGTTTGCACAACATCAAATGCATAAAGCAGAATTTGCTTATACTGTTAACGCCTTTCGGTTTTCTTGATCTCACAGACTTTTAGCCAATTTGGCTCTCCAATCTTTTAGCAATGAGCGTACACATATCAAACTTATGTGGATAAATCGAATTCCACGTACAATTTTCGATATTTTCTGGTCATTGGAATAATCAGGGTCTATTACATTTTAGTTTTCTGTGTTGTGTGTTTTATTTTGTTTGTCTTCGTTTTGTGTCTTGTGCACCTAATGTTGCCAGTGTCTCTGGATTGGTCATTCTTAATTGCCCTTTCGGATTTCTCTAACGTTTATATTCTATATTTGTTGTATCTATCTAAAAATATCAGCAGTAAACAGTGAACATAAAGAGAAAAAGGTTAAACAGTGGTGATACACATTATTCAGATTCTGAGCCAACAAGTCTTTGTTCTTACTCCTCAACGCCGCCTGCATAGCAGAGAAGGAGCAAATATCAATTTAATAGTCATTGACTCGACCCGATCTGGGCTCAAACCCATGATCTACCGCATCTCCAGGAGAGCATGCTAACCATTACACCACCGACACAGTCCTGTAAGTTTGAATCTGTGTATACAATGATAATTCATGCCATTTAATAGTTGCAATTCCATTACTGGCTGTAAAGATTTTTTTTGTCAAAAATTTTCTCCACTTCAAACTGTTACACTTTGTACTCCCAGAGCTAAGGTCCCATAATTAAACCAAGTGACCTTCACTTATACAATTCTAAATCTACGTATCCCAAATGATGCTGCATAGACAACATTGTATCCTTCTATTGCTGAGAAGATATTTTTATACAAATTTACTTTATTTCCCTGTTTAAGGCCTCATAATAGGCCCTTTATATAGAGGTTCCACTTTAAATACAAGTCTTAATCTTCCTTAGGACCATCCATGACAAGAAAAGTTAGAAGATACCAAAAGGGTAATCAGAAGTCGTAAATCAAAGACAGACGGACAACACAATGACCAAATGAAAAAGGACAAACAGACAAATAATTATCTACAAAACAATACACAGAAAACTAAAGGTGGAGCAACACGAACCCCACTAAAACCCGAGGTGAACCCAGGTTCTCCGGAAGGGTTAGCAGTTCATGCTGCACCTGTGACACCCAAGATTAGTTCTTTCTTGTTTTAATACCTTCATTAGAGAAGATTAAAGGCATACAATAGCTCAAATTGATTTTTTTGTTTATATTAAAAGTTGTCAATATTCAATGTTTTATACTAATGAAATGTTCTGAACAAGAAACCAGGTTTAAAAAAATACACTATAATGTCGTAATTAATGAAAAGAATTCGAGTGTCTGTTGATGAAATCGCCATTAACACACCTAATTATAAGCCGGCTTCTTTTCCGAAGTTTATCGGACACTGATAACTGCTATGAATAACCAGAAAACGTGTTTCAGGTAAATAGTGGTTAGAATTAATATAATTTAAGAAATATATCTATGAAATTGGATCCCGGAGTAATCAGTTAATATTATATAATGGTATTAAGAATGACACTTAAAATCGTAAATACGTGATGAAATCAATAAAAACAAACCCAAACATATTGCATGGCATGTGCTATTTCCTCAGCCAACTATTTCGCACATGCGCAAATGCTTTACCGAATGAGGTCACTGTGTAGGTCATCAATGGTCATATGATTATATTCATGAATGTATGAATATTGATCAATATTGTGCCGGGTAAACATTGGAGTCTTGACTGGATGCAAGAAACAGCGACGTATTTCCTTCGTTCTAGGCTATTTACGTATGATATTATGAAAAATTTCAACTGCAATTAGTATAAAACATCGAATACTGGCAACTTTTAATATATAAGAAAAAAAATAATTCAGACAGCTTGTATGCCTTTAAAATGTGAAAAAAAGATAATGAAGACAGACAAAGCATGATGGATTGATACATAGATAGATAGACAGACAGACAAAGGACAGACACCAAGAGACACTGAAATTTCACTTGGCCGTTTGTCAGGTAGCTTAAATATTACAGGAAACTGATGATTAGATATCAAAAGTATCCTAAAGACTTTTTGCTATGTATGGTAAGCTAAAAAAAACAATGTCAGTTGAGATCTAAAAAATGTACAGTTCCAATCAGACACATTTTCCTGATTTTGAGCCAACCAGTCTTTTATCTTACTCCTTAATGTGAAGTAATTAGCAGAGAAGCATAAAAACACAATTGTATAGTCTTTGGTTTGACCCGACCTGGGTTCAAACCTACGATCGTCATTGACGGAGTAATGGTAAACACTCTCGCATCGAGTATACCATGTTTACCATTACACCACCAATGCTGTCCATCAGCCTTGGAGGTCAAGTGATGGATAATGACAAGGCTTGAAGCTAAGAATTTTTTTTTTGAAAATAAGGAAATTGTGCATAGGTACATTAATTTTGTTTTAATGTATCATAAAAAAAAATTAATTTATTATATAGACAGGTGTGATTTATGGAGATTTATCCGTGAAATAAATTCCGGTATCTCACATGTGAGATATCATTTTTTTCCCGCCGGGACTATTTTTACACAACTATAAGTGTGTTTTCGGCTACGTCCCTGTTGTGTTAAGGTGAATGCACACACGATTGATTGTACACTGAAACAATTAAACTGATCAAAATAAAGTTGTAGCACTTTTATAAATTATTTGAATATTTTCATTTTATTTATACATTAAAATCAAACACTTGCTTATTCTAAATCAAATAATTTCACTAGCATAACACAAATTACATCAATTAAAATTCTGCGAAATGTTGTTGATGACTTTGTCACATAAACAACATGACAGCATATGACGACTTCCAGTTTAAAACGTAAAGATCAGACGTTCTTTGGCATGGTGTAAGCTTCAATTTTGATAAAATTTAACTAAAATAAGTTTGCAAGGTAGGCATTTTAATTACTTTTGTGCATTGTTGTAAATGTGACATGTAGGATTTCACGTTTTCAAAACTCATTAAGGATTAAACTCGTAGGCGGAACAAGTTCCGCCCACTTGTTTAATCCTTATATGTACTGCGGTCACTCGAGATCTTATTTTGATATTCAAAATCTACGATTAGTTATACTATATCTATTATACCAAATACAAGATACAGAAACAAACAATACATATTTATTCTGCTACACATGTTCACATTTGTATCCTGCTACACATATTCAAATTTGTATCTGTTACACATATTCACATTTTTATCATGCTACACATGTTCACATTTTTGTTCTGCTACACATGTTCACATTTTTATTCTGCTACACATATTCACATTTTTATTCTGTTACACATATTCACATTTTTATCTTGTTACACATATTCACATTTTTATTCTGTTACACATATTCACATCTTTATCCTGCTACACATGTTCACATTTTTATTCTGTGACACATGTTCACATTTTTATCCTGCAACACATGTTCGCATTTTTATTCTTACACATGTTCACATTTTTATTCTCCTACACATGTTCACAGTTTTTGCATTCTGGTATTAATTATCACAACTATTCACTCTGTAAACCATATCATCCAATCAAGGCATTTCTTCAGTTTTTTTCTCTCTTTCTTGTGAAGAAATCCATCTTGATAATAGTATTTCCTGCAGAGAGAAAAAAGGTAATATTTTTTGTGTTTAACGCCACTGTCAACAATATTTCAGCTATATCGTGGTGGTGAGAAAAAATTTAAATGTAGTTTACCTAGTTACATTTGAATAAACTGATGATAGCTGGAAGTAAGTTTATAGTACAGTAGCCCCCTTACAAAACCACAAAATTCTGCAATGAATAAATGGCCTCAAAAGAAAGCTGTGACAATTTAGTAGAATAGTAGTATTTTACTGAAATCTTGTCTGATAAGAGATGTGGCCCTTGGTGAGAGGGACCTTAATAGACGAAAACTACTGTTCATACATATCTTAAGATATCAAGTTTGTTCGTGTATGAGGCTTAGATACTGGAACCAGAGGCTCACAGGAGCCTGTAATCGCTCACCTGGATCAAAGCTGCTTTCAATAACAACGCAACTGCACTGTGGCGGCCATCTTGGTGGGAGAGTACGACTGCCGGACACAATTTTGGAAAAGGACCATCCAATGACTATTCCATCAAAGTTTGGCTCTAATTGAGCTACTGGTTCCAGACAAGATGGTTTTTTTTGTGAATTTCCCATAGGGTGCTATGTTAAACTAAGTTCAGCTGTGCAGCCATCTTGGGTCAGAGGACGGGACCACCAGACACAATTTTGGAAGAGGACCATCCAATGGCTATTTTATCAAAGTTTGGTTCCAGACAAGAAGATTTTTATGTGAATTTCCCATAGGTTCCTACGTTAAGCTAAGTTTGGCTGTGGGAGCCATCTTGGTCGAAGGGCCGAACCGCCGGACACATTTTTGGAAGAGAACCATCCAATGACTATTTCATCAAAATTTAGTTCTTATTGACCAAATGGTTTCAGACAAGAAGATGTTTATGGGAATTTCCCATAGGGTCTTATGTTAAATTAGGTTCGGCTTTGGCGGCCATCTTGGTCGGAGATCTGAAATGCCGGACACAATTTTGGAAGACGACCACCCAAGGATCATTTCAGCAAAGTTTGGTTGAGATTGGCTCAGTAGTTTCAGCGGAGAAGATTTTTTTTAAATTTCATCCCCCCTTTTTTCTATTTTTAGTTTGGCGGCTATCTTGGTTGGAAGTCGGAATCACCGGACACAATTTTGGAAGGGGGCCATCCAAGGACCATTCCACCAAAGTATGGTTGCAATTGGCCCAGTGGTTTCTGAGGAGAAAATGTTTATGTGAATTTCCCATAGGGTCCTATGTTAAGTTAAGTTCGGCTGTGGGGGCCATCTTGGCCGAAGGGCCGAACCGCCGGACACATTTTTGGAAGAGAACAATTCAATGACTATTTCATCAAAATTTAGTTCTTATTGAGCAATTGGTTTCAGACAAGAAGATTTTTATGGTAATTTCCCATAGGGTCCTATGTTAAAGTAAGTTCGGCTGTGACGGCCATCTTGGTCGGAGGTCTGATATGCCGGACACAATTTTGGAAGGAGAAACTTTGCTCAGTAGTTTCAGAGGAGAATATTTTTTTTTTAATTTCATCCCCCCTTCTTTCTATTTTTAGTTTGGCGGCCATCTTGGTTGGAAGTCGGGATCACCGGAAACAATTTTGGAAGAGGCCCATCCAAGGACCATTCCACCAAAGTTTGGTTGCAATTGGCCCAGTGGTTTCTGAGGAGAAGATTTTTATGTGAATTTCCCATAGGGTCCTATGTTAAGCTAAGTTCGGCTGTGGGGGCCATCTTGGTCGAAGGGCCGAACCGCCAGACACATTTTTGGAAGAGAACCATCCAATGACTATTACATCAAAATTTAGTTCTTATTGAGCAAATGGTTTCAGACAAGAAGATTTTTATGGGAATTTCCCATAGGGTCCTATGTTAAATTAGGTTCGGCTGTGGTGGCCATCTTGGTCGAAGGTCTGAAATGCCGGAGGCTGTGGCGGCCATCTTGGTCGAAGGTCGAAATGCCGGACACAATTTTGGAAGGGGACCACCCAAGGATCATTTCAGCAAAGTTTGGTTGAGATTGGCTCAGTAGTTTCAGAGGAGAAGATTTTAAAAAAAATTCATCCCCCTTTTTTCTATTTTTAGCTTGGTGGCCATCTTGGCTGGAAGTCGGGATGACCGGACACACATTTGAAAGGGGGCCACCCAAGGACCATTCCACCAAATTTGGTTGCAATTGGCCAAGTGGTTTTTGACAAGAAGATTTTTAAATGATTTTTGGCTCATTTATGCCAAATTTGCATAATTGGTCAAAATCGGCAAAAGTTCAAAGATTATAAAAAAAATCCGGTAATATATGCTAAAAAGCTCATCATTATGCTTATACAGTTCAAATTTGGGCACATTCTGGCTTAAAATAGAGCAGTTTTGGCCATTTGAAGAAATTTCTATTTTAGTAACGGTGGCCATCTTGGATACAGGACGGCGCTGACGGACACAATTTTGAAAGGGGACCACCTAAGGATCATTCAGACAAAGTTTAGTTGAAATTGGCCAAGTGGTTTCTGACAAGAAGATTTTTTAATGATATTTTGCTTATTTATGCGTAATTTGCATAATCGGGTCAAAATCGGGAAAAGTTCAAAGTTCATAAAAAATCCTGTAATATATGTTAGAAAGATCATCATTATGCTTATACAGTTCAAATTTGGGCACATTCTGGCTTAAAATAGGGCAGTTTTGGCCATTTGAAGAAATTTCTTTTTTAGTAACGGCAGCCATCTTGGATGGAGGGCGTGGCTATCGGACACAATTTTGAAAGGGGGCATCCAAGGACCATTCCAGCAAATTTTAGTCTAAATTGGCTCAGTGGCTTCTGAGGAGAAGATTAAAATGTGAAAAGTTTACGACAGACGACGACAGACGACGGACAACACAAAACTTTTTATCTTAAAAAACTGCATCAACATTGTGCTTGCTCTGCTGAAAATAAAATTATTCATTGACAGTTATATTTTATATTAAATAAGAAAATTATACAATTATCCCTTGTTAGCCTCCTTCGATATTTTCTGTCAACAGGAAGTGAACTGATTTACAACTAGCTTAAAATAGTTTAACAAAGCTCAACAGTTAAAAAATGTGATAGAGGATACCAGAAAAAGTGATATTATCAGTCTTCACGAACAACTTTTCAGACCACAAGCCAACCGGGTCAGTAAACCATGAAATCCACAAGTCAAATTTTATTTTGCTGTCCCGAAAAAAAATAGTAATTTTTCAAATTCTGTTTGTTATTCTTCTTTCATCGTTTTTTTTTTTTATTATTTCAAACACTATTTATCCCTCTAGCCACAAACATTGTGGATACATAAGTTCATGGACTTTCGGGAAAAGTAAATATCCTGCATGCGCTTTGTTGTCTGACGTCATCACTTGTATGTTTTAACAACTAGTACGCTATAACCTGCGATATGAATCTGGTCATTGTTAGCAGGGTCAGAATTATTCTTTAATTATATGTTTTACAAAATGGAGCATTTTTCTTATTCCCTAATTCTTGCAATTTACACCGGCCTGAATATATTTGACCCCAAGCTGCAATCCCAAACCCAAGTCACAAGTGTCGTATGGCTTCTTCATTTTCTGGTAAACAAAGTCACGTGACTTTCTTAGAGATTCCCGGTCAAAATAAAAAATCTTTGAAACACAATGAGTGCCATAATCTTATGTTTTTGGAGTTTTTAAGCAAAGTTCATCAAAGAAAATAAAATGTATAAGTTGGTTTCATGTACACAAATATAATTCAAAATATGAATTGAAGCACTATCGTTAAATTCTGATTTTCAAAATATTTAATTAACATGAAGATAAAGTGTATTTAATTCCCTTTATCAAATTTATATATTCTAAAAACCTGTTTGATTTCTACACCTGTACATGATATGCCTTTGAGGTTAATTAATACTCACTGGTATGTTTAGATCAATTTTATTGGTTAATAAAAATCCCTTTGTCTATTTGGCTTTATAAACCTTTAGAAAAGTGTTCAGTAACTCATACTTGAAAGTTTTTAAGTAAAACTTGATATGAAGACGTAAAAATGCCCACCCACCTCTCCCCTTAAATTTACAAAATATGCACTATATTAAGTTTATATTATTGTAAAATGCTTTAATTTGGCGAATTTATTGCCAAAAATTTATTAATTTATTAAATGCAATGTGTTTATTTATGAAATTTATTTATGAATGATTAATTATTGTGTATTTGAATGTATGACTTTGTGTATATAATTGATTTCGGCAATACAAGTAAAACTTATTATAGTTGTCTTTATTTGAACTGTTCGCCCATGATTAATTTTGAATAAAGAGATAGGGAAGTGTACAATATTAAATCATACAATTATTAGTTTTAAACAAATGCAATGCATTATATGTGTATTTCATTTATAGCTTCCAGGTATCATTTAAAGTAATATGATCAGTTAAAATGAATGTGAAAAGCTTAAAAAATATTCTTAAAGTAAATCATAATTTTGTCGTCACCATTGGGATTCCATACTGCTACCTACCTTTTAAAGTTATTTTTAGAACAAACTACTTCCACGAAGTTGTGTGACCTACTTCACATATTCTGCTGATTTGCATGCACAAAAACAAAGGTCACAACTACTACTAGTGAACGACAAATCTCTTATAATCAAAACTACTTTATTATTTTAATGAAGTTTAATAATAACAATGTAGGCATTGAAGACAATTTCCAGGTTTCTAGTTTTACTGCATTCAGGTTGAATAATCCATATCCACGAACATGTGTGACAATAGATCGAATTATTACAAATAAAAATAAAAAATCAGATAAGTAAAAGATAAATATAGAATGATAGAAAGGCCTTTATAAACGACAGAATAATTCGGTCTAGTGTGACAATTCCGTAAAAATTCAATATATCTGTCTGTTTCCTCGTCATGAAATAACCAGGGACGATCCTTCATCTAGCTGGTTTGAAATTTAATAGTCCTTTTGTTAATACCACCGCACTGGCATCATAAATTTCTGCTGCCGATCTCTTTAGCATCTGCTGCTTTTTACCTGGGCGGACACCTTCGGTAAATTTTATGGAAAAAGCCATAACCGATGTTTGTCCTAGATAAAATAATTATTCAATGTCAAATCGGATGTTTATATCAACAAAAAACGCACGTGTCATCAAACGTTTCAGGTGTCAAACCAGTAATTCAACCAATCAGATCTAAGAACATATACAAAAGTAGTCCCTTTAAAACAAAAATTCCTTTCACTTTGTTGTATTGTGACAAATACTGGAAGGAATGGAATAATTAAAATTGATAATTGAAGTTAAATATATAAGGATTATTTTGAGCCCAAATTTGATGTATTTAGTTGTATTTTAATACCTCTATGGAGGATTTGATGCATGACCTAAATATATTGAATTTCCCGGGGATGACTGAGCTATTTTTAGAGTAGGTGTTTTCCATAGCCTGGCATTTCACTGCAAGTCTTTAAACATGCCCAGATATTTTGACAGAACGTAGAGGAATCATGTACGTTTCAGAAAATATATGGTCTTAGAAAGGTTAAACTTAAGATAAAATAGCCAGGCAGGCTCGAAAAGCACAAATTTAGTAGAAAATGTTAAAGAAATTAATTATAGGTTTCACACCTTAAGGCAAAAAACGATTGCAACTCATTTTATTTTTATTTATGACTTTATAATTATTGGGGATATGTGATTGAATGTGATTTTGTTGTAGAAGGGCATATAATATTGAAAATATTGTTGCTATGAAGGATTTTTTTTTAAATCGTCATGCACCAGTTAGTCGACTTCAAAAATAGAATATGGTGATATCATTATTGGATTTTTTTTTCAATCCTACAAATCTTTCCTCATAAATTTTGGTAGTTTCAGTTAGAATACATGTGAATTGTACATATGAAACAATATAAGGCTGTAGAAAGCAGTTTTAATTGAAAATTATGTTATAAAAACTTGGTAATTTAAGCCATCTCATGAAAATTATATTGACTGCTTAGCATTTTCTGTTAATATTTCAAATTGTCAATTTGGATTTCATGTTTTAGAGTATTATTTGGCTGTAACAGTACATTTGAACATCCAGCTGACTTAAACAGTGGGAAAAATTATGTTGAAGCATATATTTATTGAGTTTTGGGGAAAATTATAGTTTTGCACCATAACAAATTCCAAGACTTGAATATCAATAAATCATATTTTTGCATATTTGATGGAATTAGAAGGAATTTCAACTGTAGATCTACATACAAAAACTTATTTTATGCCTTAAGCTACATAATTTATGGGGTTAAAGCATGAATTAAAAAAATTAAGAATGATGTGAACTCATTTTATGGGACGAAAAAAGGGGGGGGGGCTAAATGCAAACATTTCATAGTATTTAGCTATTAAATATACAACTGAGGCATATATATGTGTTAAAATGGCTTATTATATTAGAAATTAGCTTAATAACTGTAATATGTAAAAGAATAGGTAAGTTTTGGTATATTACACAGTCTAAACTCAACAGCTGTAAATGGAGATGTTTTCATTAAATATCTTCAAGGAGGTACCTTTGCATTTGAACACTTATACTTGCAAATATTAGACAGCCACATACCTTATGAGGTTTTTTGTGGTTGATATTTCCTAAGGAATAGAAATAAGGCCAATAAAGGGTTAGAGAAGCAAGTTGTATTACTCTTTAGGTGTCAAACCAGTAATTCAACCAATCAGAACTAAGAACATATACAAAAGTAGTCCCTTTTAAAAAAAAATGTTTTCACTTTGTTGTATTGTGACAAATACTGAATGGAATGGAATAATTAAATTTGATAATTGGAGTTAAATATATAAGAAATATTTTGAGCCCAAATTTGATACATTTAGTTGTATTTTAATACCTCTATGGAGGATTTGATGCATGACCTATATATATTGAATTTCCCGGGGATGACTGAGCTATTTTTAGAGTAGGTGTTTTCCATAGCCTGGTATGTCACTGCAAGTCTTTAAACATGCCCTGATATTTTGACAGAACGTAGAGGAATCATGTACGTTTCAGAAAATATATGGTCTTAGAAAGCACAAATGTAGTAGAAAATGTAAGAGAAATTAATTATAGGTTTCACACCTTCAAAGACCAAGTAAATCTTTCGGAACCTCTCTATTGGATAACTCGGGACTTATCTGTACAATTCAATAGCATATGCGGTTCTCCAAAACATAGAGATATTTACGACTGCAAATTTTCCTTTCTCGAGAGGGAAAAATTGTTTATCTTTATTTAAAAAATAATTGAAACAGCAACTTCACAAAACTTTCAACAGCTGAAACAAAAATACTTACCACTTCTCAGACAACAAATGCACAAGCCAGGCGGACTTCTAGTTTTGGGAATTTTACAAGCCCGAGACCGATTTTATTGGCCTCGGGCACCGGACCATCGACTAATTTCGAAGACTGTATTATGCCAGCAGCAGAATACAGTCAGTTGTTAAAAAGTAATATGAAACTTCCACTTTTCCTTATACATTTCCATAATAAAACTATTATTTAAACAAATAAATAATCCAGAAGTCAATTCTTGTTCGATTTTTGGTGAGTGATTGTTGTTTAACGCCAATTCATAAATTTTTCAGCTATATCAGGGCGAGAACAAGTTAATTTTCAATGAGACGATCATGATGAGGTCCGCTTTGTTACTAGACCAACACGCTGGGTTGTATTTTTATAGTACTAGCTCACTGAAACAACAGTGCGTGGATATACATGTCTCCCTACTCGGACACATTATCCTGATTCTGAGCCAACAAGTCTTTGCTCTTTCTCCTTAATGCTGCGTGCTTAGTGGAGAAGTAACACATACCAGTTTTATAGTCTTTGTTTTGACCCGATTTTTGGTATCAGTAACAGAAGATTTAAATTTAGTTTTACTTCATAAATTCAATACAATTTTATAAACTATAAATTTTGAGAAAATACAAGTTAAAAACACAAAACGGAATTAATTTCACCCAAAACTCAATACAATGATAGTTTTTTTTGTAGAAAAAAAACTTTTAATAGAAATCCAGAAAAGTTGGGAGGCATGTAAACAAACACCTCATGTCCTATTAGTAATATCATAATGTTAATAAGTGATTAACGATGTTTTTTTTAAACGAGAAGCCCTGAGATGAGAGATGACTGAGAAACGTCCTCGAGTTTTAAAAACATCTTTAATTATTTTATCGCTATTTTGTATTCATAATGAAATATTTTTTGTTGAGATACTGACATTTTTCTAAACACAATTACTATTTTATATCGTTAATCACTTATTATCAAGGATTTGGTAATGTGACGTCAATAAGTTATATAACGTCATATATAAGTATTAGAAAACAGCGGCAATACTACGTGCGTCCTGGACAACGCTTAGTTACTGGCGATAATTTTCCATCTCACTCTACTAGCGTGAGATGGGAAATTCTCAGATAGCAAGATCAATGGAAAACACCGCAAAATAGCGATAATCTATTGTATACAAACTATCATTTCCTTGTTTTTTTTACTGGTTAGTCGGCCATTTTACATCTTGAAAATCACAAATAAAATTCAAAAATCTAGTACAGTCAAACCTGCCCATGTGCTCCCTCTATTTAGCTATTACCTGTATTAAGAGGTCACCTGTATTAAGAGGTCACTTTTTTCTTGTCTTGTCATACAAATTTCATATGAATTGAACCTCTTTTAAGAGGTCACCTGTCTTAAGAGATCACTTTATCTTTGCCCTAAAGGTGACCTCATGATACAGGTTTGAATGTATGATTAAACATCTCATAATCTACAACCTGTTGAAGTCGGTCAGTATTTGGCAGAAGAAACAATGTATTTCACAACTCAAGTATGATCTCACAGCAATATTTGGAGATACAAACCTTGACTTGGAATTGTGGGATACATTTTGGAGACAGAAAATCTTCATCTGATAGATGCTTGGGTTTAATAACATAGCATATCAACACTTCCTGTACAAAACATACAAATATATATTATAGTTCTGCCTTACTGAATCAGCATCTTCCAACAAATCCTCTCAGTGCGAAAGCTTCTAATTAATTGCAAATTTATTTTTCAGCTCAATGATCACTTTTCCTTCACCATAACAACTGATTTCTCAATTAAAATCAATCACCAGAACACTAGTACTATTCACTTCATATCAAGTGATACAGTGATAACTGTTTAAACCAGTCAATGTGTTCAGAATAGACACAGATATGTTCCACTTGTCATAAACACTTCCCGGGCCTTTTCTCATTCATGACTTATCACCAGTTTGTAAATTTAGTAATACGACCGATCCTACTAGTGGAGCAGGAACTGCTTACACTTCTGGAGAATTTTAGTCCACCCCGGTTTTTAGTGGGTTTCGTGTTACTCAATCTTAAGTTTCTATGTAGTGTTTTGTAGATCGTTGTTTGTCCTTTTGTTCTTTTTATTTTGGTCATTGAGTTGTCTGCCCTTCTTTGATTTACGAATTCTGATTACCCCTTTGGTATAATCAAACTCTTCCTTGGTTTATGCAAGTTAAAATAACAAAGATTTCCTACATTGGGACTTTATTTAAAGTTCGGTTTATACAAGATTTCACTTTATTCATGGTTCGGCTAAGACAGGGTTCACTGTAACAAATAAAAACTCATCTATGCAGGTTTTTTTTATCGTTGTTTATATCTGTATTGCCGTTGGAGATTCAATTATCAAAAGAGGGAAAGTTGGGATCCTGTTTAAACTGGTTTAACTCAGCCGTATGTTTGTGCCTGTTCCAAACCAGGACCTGGATTTCTAACATCATATGTCGTTGTCTTTTTTGTGTTCAGTGAGTTAATGTGAGAGTGAGAGGTGATTGTTGGTTTTGTTGATATTGGTGGAATTGTTGACCACCACTGTTTAAACTTTCTGTAGGTGAGAGGTGATTGTTTGTTTTGTTTATATTTAGTGGAATTATTTACCATAATTTTGTCAACTTTCTTTTCATTAATTAATATAACAGACCTTTGCTACTTGTTCAGTAAGTATGTTGAGTCCAGCCAGATTGGTCCATGTGAGGTTCCTGGTTTGATATCTGGGGTCCTCTGTCATTTCTTCATCTACCACCATTTTAATAATAACAGAGTAACTGCCATGGTAAAACGCTGGTCCTTCTTTACATATCACTGCAATTTAATTTGTAATTTATTCAAAAATGTAGGGGGCCGTGATCGTATGGCAGTTGGATTTGCAACTACCTATGCAGTCAGTGCCTATCACCACTAAAGTTGTGAGTTTGAACCCCGTTCATGGCGAGGTGTACTCTATACAACATAATGTGATAAAGTTTGTCAGTAACTTGCGGCAGGTCTGTGGTTTTCTTTGGGTAGTCTGGTTTCCTCCATCAATAAAGATGACCGCCTCGATATAAATAAGTATTGTTCAAAGTGGCGTTAAACACCATATCCCATTTAAAACATTTACATGTGCCATAATCGACTATTTATAATATGCATCTTTATCTAACATTATGTACGTTTTCCCTTGAAAATAACGAAAGTAGCCTGTCTGATACAAAGTGTCGGATACAAGATGTTGTATCACCACACTGTGGTAATAAAAGAATGGCGCGACGTTGCACGAGACGTGTTCTGCCGAACTCCTTTGTCATGACGGCATATCATTGGAATCCGCCGAAAAACACATCAATGTAGGCAACGTAAAGACATAGTATCAATATTTCCGGCAACTGTAAGGTCCACATTTCTTTTTTGAAAACGTTGTCGGATTGTACAGTGACACTGAAAGTGATTGAACAGTAATTCGACATTGGTGAAAGAACGGCAACAAATAACGTGACGTCATTCACAAAATGTAGTCTTCCTGAGAGTATTGTAAAAAAAAAGTTGTAAA
Source organism: Gigantidas platifrons (assembly GCA_002080005.1). Taxonomy (NCBI): domain Eukaryota; kingdom Metazoa; phylum Mollusca; class Bivalvia; order Mytilida; family Modiolidae; genus Gigantidas; species Gigantidas platifrons. The sequence goes on from MJUT01032191.1 coordinate 49,988, forward strand.
TATTTATTCGACCCTTGTTATTTGTTTAAAATGTGTTTTTATTGAAATGTTAGATAAACTTATTACATACATAGTGTGTTGGTACAAGACTATGTATCAGGTCTTGCCTGTTGCGTGAACTAACCGCATCACAACTCATCGCTATCGCGACTCGTAGTGATACTGGTTCACACAACAGGCTCGACCTGATACATAGTCTTGTACCACCACACTATATA
>MJUT01032191.1:77136-87163 GCA_002080005.1 Gigantidas platifrons
ACTTTTTATCGTAAGTCGTAAATCCTAACTATTAGTGAAACGGTCGTAACTCTTAAGAGTACACTTACGTCTACGTTTACGACTTACGACCTTTAGTGAAACGGTCGCCAGCCTTGTATATTATAAAAAGGGTGCACTCGACTTGCAGCCGCAAGTGAAAAAGTTTACCAGTTGCTTGACTAGGGTCGGTGGTTCTCTCCGGGTACTCCGGCTTTCTCCACCACTAAAACTGGTCTCCATGATATAGCTGAAAGTGGCGTTAAACACAAAAATTAAAAATTGAAAGTTCAATTTCTGGGGTAGTTTATTTTGATCAACTTAGTAGTGATAACATACATTTGTTTAATGCAGGTGCAGGCAATAGATCAAAATATGTTTCCCGAAGTATTGGGAAAGACAAAAGTGTTCCATTGCCCGAGGTCAACGACGGCAATAGAACAATTTGGTATTTCCCAATTTTGTTTAGATAGATTAAAAAAAAAATTATGTTTTTAATATTTACATATTGTTTAACAATTTTAACAAATGATATACAATTAAAAATGTAATGACTTTTAATGAGGTGGATACAAGGATTTATTAAACCAGGAACATTATATTTACCGAGGCCAGAGGCCGAGCTAAATATATTATTCTTGGATTAATAAATCCTGATATCCATCGAATTGAAAGTCATTAATTGTTTTATTATATGACACATTTTATATGTTGCTTTCACCCTTAAAATAAGCATTTATCACGACGTTTTCTTTGGTTGTGTATGGTGCAATACGTTGTAATGTTATATTCACGGCGCGTTTCGTCGCGCGAGGTGAATATAACGTTATATTATAGCTCACATAAAAATGTAAGGATTCTGATTGGATAACAAGCCGTATACATCAAGCTATGTATACGTCTGTCGCCGTATACATAAGACATAGTTCTATCCGGTCGAGGGGCCCCTGTATATTTCAGTCTCCCAAAAACGATAACAACATGGACGACAACAAATTCCGCTTCACTGTTGTTAACATTTAAATTATTGAAATGGTTTCGCATAACCTGCTGTTTTATTTTGTGATATATTAATGTTATATTTATAAAGTTTAAAAATTTTACTACATATGAAATTGTATTGATTTAGAAAGTTAATACTATACAATTATTGACTTTGATATAGGTTGCTACAGGGATTTATCAACCTGAAAAAAGTTATATTCACTGAGCCGAAGGCGAGGTGAATATTGCATTTTGAGGGTTGATAAATCCCAGTAGCAACATATTCCAAAGTCAATGATCGTTCATNACCTCATACATGTAAAATGACGTGATAAATATTTTGACGTCATTGAAGAAAGCATGTCAGCGGTACGGGAAGGGACATTTAGAAATAAGAAAAATGAAAATAAAAGACGCAAATATATTCAATACAGTTGGGTTCAGTATTTAAAAAAAACAATGGTTAAATCCGTAATAAAAATGTATCTGCTATTCAGTTATCAAACAGGGTATATAATGTGACATTCCGGCTTATAAAAATATGATGATGATGATATATATAACGTTACAAGTCGAAAGAATGCAGTATTTTAGAAACGGTATATCGTTAAGACATTACAATTTTAGGATTATAGAAAACCAAGTTCTGTTTTTAACTGATATTTAATTTGAATTACAAAACATATCTTCGATAAAAATTTATGTATCGAAAATTCCAGATTAGTTTGGCGTTTCCATACGGCACTGGCATCGGTTTTTTTTTCGGTTTTTTTCTTTTCTTCCTTAAATATGAAGATGTGAGCTATAATATAATAGTTATTCCGATCATAGACAGGGTATATAATGTCACATTCACGGCTTATGATTTCTATTCCATTCGCCTTCAATTCGGCCCATGGAATATAAATCATAATCCGTGAATGTGACATTATATACCCTGTCTAAGACCGGAATAACATATAATATCAATTAACGTCTCTAGGGACGTCTGCCAATCAGAGAAGACATTATCTGAAGTCATATAATAAAACAAATTATCTTTTTTTCATAATAAACATGAAGATTCTTAAAATTTTTAATTTGCGCTTGTTTTTAGACTGCGCGAGGGACATATATGTACATGGTTGATAAACTGCACTAGGGACATATATGTCCCTTGGGAACGAAATTTAGGTTATTTTCTTTAAGAATAAGTTACGCAAATACGTTATAATTAGGTTGCACAATTTAAAGTTAGATAGAGATATTGCACATATAAAACCGCTTCAAAATAAAAAGAAACGGTAAGTAACGTCACATTGCTGTTAAAATGAAGTCATGAAAGGAATTGTATCGAACACGAAGTTACGATACACGAAACGAAGCAGTCAAAGGGTTAAATCATTTCAGATTACGACGCTGTTATACGCAGCAATCCGGTGTGGACTAGACAAGATTTCGGATTGGTAATACATTTTCATGAGATTGTTACGATCAATCACAGTACAGGTCAAATGTAACCAGACAATAGAACACAAGAAAGCCAAAACCCCAAAAATTGTTGAAAATAAAAAAATACTTTATAAAACGAGTAAAACTTTACAATTAGGTAAACAAAATGTTGTTTTCAGGGCATGCTTTACCAGCCAAAAAATCGGATGCCATAGAAAAGGCACTTGAAGATTGGCTTTTACATAAACTTGTAAGTTATTAATGGATAGATTGATGTTTAAACCAGGTGAGAAGTTTTGTAAGAAGGAGGAAATGGACGTATCAATTTTGCTGAAAATTTCTCCCTCAAACTCAAATTATTTTGAACATTTTCTTCATTTGTTTTTATTAAAAATAAGTAATAAACTATATAGGAATCGCAGAAAGTTATTAATTGGGTTTGCTAAAATCAAATATTAAAAATGTCCAACCGGTACTGCAGCTACCATATTTACAAAGGTAGTGACATTACTCCTTCAGTTCCGGTTAATTCAATCATCAGTTATCAATACAATGCACAATGCAACTAATATAAAGTGTACACTTACAGAATGTTCACGGATAGGGAATCATACACTATGGTTTAGTTCCTTACGATTTAAATCCAGAGTATTCGACAGAGGAAATTTACAGCTGTCAACATCTAATCTCCGAAACAATAGCGCAACCATCCCCTTTTATGTACGAATTCAATCATTTTTCCGATCGTTAACAGTCCATCTAGAATATTGTATTTATTTGTATTCTTCCAAAATTATATGAGTAACATTTTGTGTTTCGATAATTTTGCTTATATTTGGCTATTTTAGAAGCTCTGTCGTGAGCAAATGATATTTGGTATAGGCGCAAGGAATCTGGGACACATGGTGTGATGCAGAATGATATTATTGTGCTGTTCAATCCTAGAGAGATCCATCAAATTGCAGCACTCATAAAAGAATAAAAATCGTAAATCTTGAATCGTTTGTGCGACTATGCTATTTGTTATTTAAATAGATAGAAAGGTATATCTGTTTTGTTAAATCTATTGTTTTAAATAAGCACATATCTTATGTTGGGTTTATTTCCTTTTTAAATCTTTATTTAATTCACGAGTTAAATAAAGAAGAGTTTGAAGATACGAAATGAATAATCAGAATACATAAATTTAAGAAGTACAGACAACACAATGACCAAACGGAAAAGGACAAAAGGTACAAACAACGAACTACACAACATTATACATAAATCTAAAGATAGAGTAACATTCAACAAGCCAAGGATTCAGTTGTGGTAAATGTTATCATAGCCACATGGTTTCATAAGTATTCTTTTTTAAACTTCGAAAATGAAATATCTAAATCGTAGAAAGAAGCACAATCGATACCCCTACCACACAAACACACACGCACGCACGCACGCACGCACGCACGGGTGCTACTAGTGGAGCAGAAACTGCTTACCCTGTCGGAGCATCTGCGTTCACCCTCGGTTTTTAGTGGAGTTCGTGTTACTTGAGCTTTAGAGTATGTTTTGTAGATCGATGTTTGTCTCTTTGTACTTTTCCTTATGGCCATTGTGTTGTCTGTTATTCGTCGATATACGAATTCTGATTACCTCCCTTTGGTATTTTCAAACTCTTCTTATACATTGTTCTAAATAAATACAAATACGCATATCTATTGATGTAAAAATAACTTTACTGTACTTTACAGCAAAACAATCATGGACACTTTGAGAGAGACAAAGATGAGCAGATGGGTCTGGACAAATCAAGTTCTGAAGAGAAAGGCGAAAGGGAAAGACACTTGACAAATTCTAGAAGTTCTAAAGAGAAAGACGAAAAGGAAAGACAACTTACAAATTCTAGGTCTAAAGAGAAAGAAGAAAGAGAAAGACATTTGACAAATTCTAAGAAACATGAAAACGAAGAGGAAGAACCAAATCCGAAGGTAAAAACAGACATTTAGAGAGTTCTCTCATTCTAGCTTGAGTTGGTTGTAGTAGGGCTCATGTCTTATATACGTTATTTGTATTTGTTTGCAAATGGTGCTTTCCAACACATATTGTGTTGTGTGTTTTGTTTTGTTTGTCATCGTCTTGTGAATTCAATGTTGCCAGTTTCTCTGGATTGTAAATACTTGAATGGCCCTTCTCACAAATTCTAAATTAATACCTTCACCGAATCCATATCTATTTATCATTAGTTAACATTGGGAACTAGTTTCACTTGGCCGCTCTAAAACATTTGATTTCCGAATAGTAATACGAACTTGTCATTGCATGCCCGAGTTTTTTAGTAGAATACATTGTTTAAAAAATCGGTGAATGACAAATAGGAAAATTGTGAGGATGCCAAAGGAGTAATCAGAAGTCGTAAGTCGAGGAAGGACAGACAACACAATGGACAAATGCTTGAAGATACCAAAGGGTGATTAGGAGTCGTAAATCGAAGAAGAAGGAAATCCAATATATTGACCAAAAGAAAAAGAACAAAATAACAAACAACAATCTACAAAACATTACATAGAAATATAAAACTTCGAGCAACACAAATTCCAATAAAACCTGAGCGTGATTCAGTTCCCGCTCCACATGTGCCACCCGTCGTGTTACTCTTCTTACAAACTCGGGGGTAAGTCATGAATGAGGAAATAATCGGATTGTGATTAATTCAGACGAAGGAAAGAGGAGTATTACTTCACATGAGATTGTCGAACAAACGAATGACTTGGACTCAATGAATAACAGTGCTAAGACAAGGGTAATACAACACCAAGGGTATTTTGAGGAACATGAAAAGCCACAAATACCAGAAGACCAGACACACTGTTATTCTCCAAACAAAAACACACATGTCGCGTCTTACGCGTGTATGTGATTCGTCCTTCACCTTCACAATCACCCCAGATGTCCCTTTAGTAAGGTTTGTAAGCTGGAGCGGTAAATCAAGGATATATTTCTACCTATCATCAATAGATTAAGTCTCGTTTTGAAATATGAATAATTGCACCTTTTGGTAACTTCAAACGTTTCCAGCAAATTAACCATCATCCCGTTCTTCATTGATTCAGGACGAGAACAAGTTCAGCACTACATATAAAAACCATATAGAAATAAGAGTGGGATGGCCTAAGGAGGGCAACGAGTTTTGACTGCCACCAGAAAAGTATGACGATTTTTGTGGCGGCTACTATGCGTGTACTCTTCTTTGAATTCTACAAAAGAAGCTTTTTAACGTGTGACACTATTCAAACACGTTATCTACTATGGTCCACGGCCAGGCTTTCCGCATTATAACCTAACCCCCAACCATCGAGAGGGTTCCTCCTCTCCACCTCTCGGGGACGCGCTGGACAGATCTGTGGGTTCAACACAAGAACCGTCACTCGTGCCCATAAATAAATCCACTGGATCTAAGCATATTTCCAGTTACTAATTAGTACAATTTGTGATCTTTTTAATGCTGAAAATCTGAAAATGAATTGAAAAAAACCCAATGATTCAAATTAAAGATGACGATTGTTTCACTATTATGTCTTGCGATGGCATTGTAAACTACATAAGATCGAAATAATGGTTGAGGCCATCTGCTCTCCTTAATAGAACTAATATTATACAAATAACAACTCCTGTTTCACGAAGATTAAATATATTATGCATGTTTTCAAGGTCATAGAGTTGTTTTTACAATTAAGAAATAATTCATGGGGGCTTGAATATATATTGATTTTACCACGGGTTGGCCCTTTATGCCAAATATTTTACCACGAGCGATAGCGAGGGGCAAATTATCGACATAAATGGCCAACCCGTGTTAAAATCAATATATATTCAAGCCCCCATGAATTATTTCTATCATAATAGGACAAATACGGTATTTGAACAGCCAAAACAAATTATGACGTTGCCGATCAGCTGATCTACCAATATACGCATATTTTACCACATGTTTGGACCCAAAGCGTTTGAAGGACGTCATATTACGCTGTTCGCCGTGTTATATGAGATAGTTACTCACCTGTGAAAAGCACTTACATGGCCGCATCATATCAGTAAGAGGTGAGGGTTTGGGGCCATAACACTTTCTTAACCACGACAATTTGTATTGAGATATCTGTACCAAGACAGGAAAGTGGACTGTTATGGGTATCAAGTTTGCCTCTTTCTAGGATTTTGATATTTTATTTTGGCAGTGGTTCCGACAGTGTGGTGTTTGTTGTTTTTCCTTATATTCATAATTTTAATTTCACATATTTATACAGCTGATGAAATTGTTGAAATTGTAGATATTTTATTTATGACAAAATGATTATTTTCAAATGATAATATTTTTAGAAAATTGAACAATATGGTTCTCTGAAAGATCTGTATACTGGAATGACGATTGAAGTCAATGGACATCTACATCAGGTATTATACCACTAGAGTTAAACACTAATATCCTGCCAACCCATGCTATAACTCACAACAAAGTATGGCTTCCATGAAATATTTATATTCTGATATATATAACAGTACAAATACGGTAGTAAACTTTGAAAGGAAAGACTGTAAGTTATGTTTATGTTTGCGGGAAGCGTAACGTTGGTGATTATGGATAACGTTGGTGATTCTCTGTAACGTTAGTTATTCTATGTCACTGCCTACCCTTCCGGAGCACCTGAGTTCATCCCCGCTTTTTAGTGGGATTCGTGTTACTCGATCTTTAGTTTTATGTGTATGTTTTGTAGATCGCTGTTTGTCCTCTTGTCATTTTTTCTTTTGCCATTGTGTGGTCTGTTCTTCTTTGATATACGGATTATGATACCCGTTTGGAATCTTCAAACTCTTATATGTAAGGTCAGTGAGGCAAGGTAACATTTGTACATATTATAACCTAACACCATTTCCCATGTTAATTTCTTTTCCCATTTTACTTTTTTATGTTTCCTAAATCATAGGTTCAAGGTCTTAATCTACAGTATAGCTCGAAAGCATACAGAGACTCCCATGAAAGATTTCCAAGTTATCAAGAGTTAGAGGAAGAATACTCCGTAAGTATAACTTACAGTTAATGGAATAAATTTACAAGATCTTTTACAGATGGTAATTGAAAATTGTTTCATGGAAAGAAGACATCACCTTATCCATTGTTAGAATAAACTCGGAAGGATTTGCCAGCCACAACCATTGCAACTTGACTCCATTTTCTTGGTTGTGAGATCCTTTGTTAATTTGTTTTATCTGACGATCTACCATTATCTAACAACCTTCTATATCGGGTCACGATATTTAACATTTATTCATGTTCTGGAACTATATATGTTTTCATAAAACAGTAAAACAGTTATTTTGTCAAGAGGTAAATATGTTCTTGATCATATCACCTCGGATGTGATGCGGCACGAATGTTATTAGATGTTAATAGATAGTCAAGCTGCAAGCCTCTGGTAAATCTGCTGCTCTCCCTTTAAATGAAGAAACGCAATCGAACGAGTTGTGAAACGCGAGTGAATCGTCAGGTTAAAAAAACACACAACATCTAATTTGAACTAGAATAAATTGGTTTTATATACATTCATTCATTGGGGTCATAAATTCATGTGATGAAAACGTTTGTTATGACGTCAAGTGAACAGTATTTCAGTCATAAATGCATCTGATGAAAACGTTTGTTATGACGTCAAGTGAACAGTATTTCAGTCATAAATTCATCTGATGAAAACTTTTTTTATGACGTCAAGTGAACAGTATTTCAGGCATGACGTCATGAGATCAGTATTACAGTCATAACGCCAAGTGAACAATATTTCAATCACAACGTCAAGTGATCAATACGTCTGTCGTGGCATTAAGAGAGCTGTATTTCAGTCATGGCATCAATTGAGCGTATTTCAATCACAACACCAAGTGAGCTGTGCTTCAGTTATAACGTCAAGTGGGAATATTTAAGTCATGACGTCAAGTGAGCAGCATATGAGTCATGATGTCATGTGAGCAGTTTTTCAGGTATGACGTCATGTGATTAATACTTCTGTTATGGCATCAAGTCAGCAATATTTAAGTCATAACACCAAGTGAACAGTATTTAAGTCATGACGTCATGTTATTAATACATCTGTCATGGCATCAAGTGAGCAGTATTTCAGTGATGGTATCAAGTCAGCAATATTTAAGTCATATCACCAAGTGAGCAGTATTTCAGTCATGACGTCATGTGAGCAGATTTCAGTCATGACGTCATGTAATTAATACTTCTGTCATGGCATCAAGTAAGCAGTATTTCAGTCATGACGTCATGTGATTTATACTTCTGTAATGGCATCAAGTGAACAGTATTTCAGTCATGACGTCATGTGATTAATGCTTCTGTCATGGCATCAAGTGAGCTGTATTTTAATCATATCACCAAGTGAGCAGTATTTCAGTCATGACGTCATGTGAGCAGATTTCCGTCATGACGTCAAGTGAGCAGTATTTCAGTCATGACGTCATGTGAGCAGATTTCCGTCATGACGTCAAGTGAGCAGTATTTAAGACACATATATGTGTGTGTGTGCTAGGGGTATTGATGTTGCCTTTGCCTCTAACATTTTCTGATTGGGGTTTAGAACTGTTCTGATCGTGTGGTTTTTATTTTTCGTTTTATTACAATATAAATCTTGATTTGATTTTACCACCACGATATAATTGAAATATTGTTGAAAGTGGCGTTAAACATCATAAACACCATAACTCTGATTTTTTTTTATTTTGAGGACAATGGTGGTGACACAAAAAGAAATTTTATCAGAAGGAAAAAATATTTTTGGGACAAGAATGTTGTCCCATATACCTTTGTTGATGGTACAAGTAAGTGACTATAACTACCCATTATAAACGAGCCTGGTGTGTTAGCCAGTATCACAACGAGTCGCAATAACGATGATTATAGACGTAGTTAGTTTACGCAACAGGCGAAACCTCATAGAAAGTCTTGTACAAGTAAGTGACTACAAATGCCCATTGCATACGAGTCTGTTAAGTGAGCCAGTATCACTACGAGTCACAACAGGCGAGACTTCATACAAAGTATTGTCCCAACACACTATGTATGTAATAAGTTTATCTAACATTTCATTGAAACCAAATATTAAAAATTAACAAGGGGTGAATTCAAATAAACAAATTTGTACAATATTCTAAGAGTGACAACATTTTGTGCATTACGTCACGTTATTTGTTGCCGTTCGTTCACAAATGACACGTTACATACAGTTTTAATCACTTTCAGTGTCACTATATAATCACCCGACAACGTTTTGCTTGGAGAAATGTGGACCGTACAGTTGTTGCAAATATTGAAAAAAATGCCTTTGGAAATGATGATATGACCATAAATTCGACTTTTGATTGGTTAAAACCCCGAGTATAAAAAAACCCATATTCCCGGGTGTTGCTAGGTCATATTACCTGGTGTAACTAGCCATTACACCAATCAAATGTCGTTATAATTTTCAAAACGGGGATAATATGACGTTAAAGCTCGCGACGTTGCGCTCCAAGTCAAATTTAGTTAATTTTTCCTTTATATTTAATATAAAGCTGTTACTTTGATCAACTGTAGGGTTGTATC
>MJUT01032191.1:112060-126356 GCA_002080005.1 Gigantidas platifrons
GTAGTTCCTGCTCCGCTAGTGACACTCGTCGTGCTTCTGTTAAGCAAAAAACATTACATCAAAAACAAAAGATCGAGCAACACAAACCCCACTAAAAACCGGGTTGTTCCGGAAGGATTGGTAGTTCCTGCTCCACTAGTGACACTCGTCGTGCTTCTGTTAAGCGATACGCAGATCATCTGATATGAAATATCGTGTTCAGAGAATGAAAATAACACATCTCCATTATGTTAGTAATTATCTACTCACAGTTGATGCTGACATTGTCGATCAAACGATGTTACTCTTCAATTGGTATTAAAACAATCTTTATCAGAAGATTGAAGATGCCAGGGCGAGAAAACAAATCTTTAATCAATGTGTATATATATATATATGATCGCCTCGAATGCGGTAGATCATGGGTTCGATTCCCGGTCGGGTCATACCAAAGACGATAAAATTGGTATTTGTTGATTCTCCGCTAAGCACGCAGCATTAAGGAGAAAGCACAAAGACTGGCTGGCTCTGAATCAGAATAATGTGTCCGAGTGGAGCGGTATGTATTCCCGCTGATTGTTGTTTTAGTGAGCTAGCTCTATAAAAATTCAGCTAAGCGTGTTGGTCTAGTACAAAGCGGACATCATCATCATTTCATTGAAAATTAACTTGTTCTCGCCATCATATAGCTGAAAAATTGCTGAGTTGGCGTTAAACAGCAATCACCCACTCACTTTAAACCTTTTGAATTATTTGGCATTCCAATCGTTCGAGTATGAACGTACCTGATGAATGTTATTCAAGTAACGTACCTGATGAAGGTTATTCCAGTAACGTACCTGATGAAGGTTATTCCAGTAACGTACCTGATGAAGGTTATTCCTGAAATTCACCGTGCGCACTAAATTAGAGATCTACGTTTTTATTTACGGCATCTTTGTGACAAAAAGTGGCATTATAAGACAGGTGATATCTTAAAAAGATGTTCAATTAATATGACAGTTTCTATGACACGACAAGACAAAGGTGAGCTTTTAATACTAGTAACTGCTTAATAGAGGTGACCGCATTGGCATGTTTTAATGTACTTAGAAGAAGATAACAGACTGTTGCAGTATATTTTCATTTTTTTATCTAATGTATTTCTACATTTACTACTTTAATTCTAGGTTTACTTTGAAAGTGTATGTGGAATTGGGGGCACAGGTGACATAGCTCTGGATGACATAGTGTTGACACCTGGATCATGTGGCGGTAAGTAAGATGGTCCCATATGGGATGAAAATATCCGCACAATTAAATATTAGCATTGAAATAAACTAATTTCTTCGACAATCTGTTCAATCTGTTTCTGATTCACCGGCTTGTTCATTGTATATTTAAGATTTTTATTTCACTGTTATATATGAGTGTAGGCATTTTACTAACATACGGGAAAAAGCTTGAATGACTGCATCATTTCACAAAGGAGAATATTATGGACCGAAAGAACTAGATTAACTCCGCCACTTTGTATTGAAGTGCCTGTATCGGAAAGTGTGCGGTCGTGCATTTGTGTGCTATGGACGAAGTTGCCCCTTCTGTTTTCTCTAACGTTTACTTAATACCAGCTAAGGGACGAAGCTGGTACTTCTGTTTTCTCTAAAGTTTACTTTCTACCAGCTAAGGGACGACATTGCCTCTTCGGTTTTCTCTAAAGTTTACCAACTACGAACATTCACTGACCATTTTAGTGTAATATTCATGTTTATGTTGTCATTCAATTCTGTAATAGTGTTTGATCTTTTTGAAAGACAGCGAATCTCTGCGTGGCTAAGTATTATATGTTTGTATTGTCTATGTACAGTTACCCATAATTCCTTGCACCAATTAAAAACCTCAATGTACAGTTCCCCATAATGCCCTACACCAACCATAAACCTCAATGTACACTTACCCATAATGCTTGATTGGTCGATGAATTCGTGGTTGGAAATATTTCATTCATATTCAAAACGAAGAATAAGTTCAACAGTATATATGTTCCACACCATACGCGTATTTGGACTGTACGCGTACGGTCCGACCGTATGAGTATACTCATATGGTCTAATACGAGCTGGACCATACGGGTATTTAGACCATATGGGGTTTTTTTTCAATGCAAACATTATATCTTAAACTTTCGAAATTTCAACTTTACGTGTCAAAAGTTCTATATCACCCATACCATAACATGAATTTAACACACCAAATCCACATGATAATTTGTACAAACTTGCATCTTTACCAATAATATCACCAATAATATCATAATATTCCTCAGAGCTTTATGATGGTTTTTGTAATAAAGTTCCTCAGAGCTCACCAGAGCTTATGTTATATGTTGTAATGAACCTGAATCAAAATAAAGCTTTCGTATAACCCTACACAATAATCGTGGTAGATCACCAGATCAACAATAGGTATTCTTACGGTTAGAAAACTATCTTTTTCAATTTTTGCATTAGACTTTGACACTTTCTTATTGTATTTTCTCATCGTATTTTCAACACGTCTTATCCTGTCGTGAGTTGTAATTTGTCCGTCGTCTGTTTTCACGGTACAGTTTCTGTCATCACTAGGGTCAACTATAAGGTCGTTGAGAACCATAAAGTCATCAACTGCCATGAGTTCATCCTGTGTAGGTCTGTAATCTGTAACATCGTAAGTCTCAGAAGATATTTCCGTTATTTCAGTTCGTCTTCGTTTTCGGGTCGGTTGTACATGTACGTCAGCCACAACGGAAAACACTTTAGTCTGTGAGCAGCTTAAATCGACCATCGAATCCACACGGGCACTGCCAGTCTCAATTTGTACGTCAGTCACAGTTCGTGTCTGTCAACAGTCTGTTCATCGGTATGTGAATCCGTCTCGATTTCTGTCTGCGAGTTAATCTCCGTTTCTGTCTGTCCGTTTCCATGCCAAACTCAGGGCAGTTTATCAATGTAAATTTTTTTCCTTCACATAGTGCCGGAATCTACAATGTAGCTGAATCAGTTTTTTCATTCATTAAAACATTAGTAATTCTCACGGTCTTCTCACGAGAAAACAGTTGGTTTGATGGTTTTTGTAATAAAGTTCCTAAATATGCTTCAACTGTTTCTTCCCACATTCTGTTTACTGGTGATTACTTTAATAACTTTATTAATTTTCAAACTATTTTGTTATTAACTGCAAGTGAGCAGAATTCACTTATTACGAACATGCTAAATTTAGGACATGTAAGTTTGTAATAGATTAAATTAGACTTATTTCTAAATTGTACAATTGTGATAATTAACCATTTTTTAAAATATATTTTAGATTCGAATAACGCTGATCTGCAAAATATTTTTGAAACCTCGATAATCTCTTAAAACTAGACAGACCGTACGCGTACGGTCCGACCGTATAGGTATTTTGAAAAAATACGCATACGGTCCGGACCGTACGCGTACGGTCCAAATACGCGTATGGTCTGGAACATATACATATCATACGGAATAGAGTAAGGTATGGTGCAACTGACGTAATCACTTTTTACTGTCACTAGGAAAGTATAGAGAATTGTGGAGGGACAATAACAATATCAGTTGTAGCGACTGCAATGTACCTACTCTTTTTCAAGACCTATTTAAGGTGGTACATAACACTACAGGGAGATAACTCTTTAAAATCAGTTGAACGTTTTGATCATATGATGTTTGTATGCAGATTTCAAGCATCTTGGTGATCAAAACCACAAGGAGAAAAGCTGCTATGTGGCTATTGAATTTATAGCTCCGATTCTGTTGATTGGAATTTGTTAAAATTTTGATATTGATTACAGTGGATATATTCAAAGACACTGCCCAAAAAATAAGAAAATTAAACGAGCAGATCAAATTTTACCTTAAGTGTAAGGTACCACCTTAAATAGTCTTCAAGATGAACGGAAAGTGTAGCTCAGACCCACTATGGTCCATGGTTAGGCGTTCTTATCATAAGCTGACATTCCCCATCGATGGTATCAATTTTCATCTCCGTGGGTTTATCCCTAGACACCATCCTTAAAACCATATACCATAATGCAATTACATTTACGAATAATAATGTGTTGTTACTAAATTTTTTTACACTTATAGATGAACATTATTATTGTGACTTTGAAGATGACGAAATCTTGTGTATTTTCACCAATTCGCTAAGCGATGATTTTGACTGGACTAGAACAGTGAGTAAAATGAAATCTCCACTTTGGGAATGTTTGTTTGTTTGTTCGTTTGTTTGTTTGTTTGATGGTGTTTTACGCCACTTCAACAATATTTTAGTTATACCGTGGCGGTCAGTTTCATTGGTGGAGGAAAGCGGAGTGCAGAAGAAAACCACCGACCAGTTGCAAGCAATGACAAACTTTATCACATAATGTTGTACACTTTGCCCTGTTCGAGATTCGATCTCACAACATCAGTGGTGATACACACTGATTGCACAGGTAGTTGTAAATCCAACTATCATTCGATCACGGCCACGACGGCCCCACACTTTGGGAATGAGTGACGGCTGTCCTGGGATAAGTAAGCCAAAAAAGGAACAGATAGTATATTTATTCTTCGTGACGCAGAAGTTCTCACAGCAAGGAATAAAAAGGTAGATATCGAATTTAGCGCACACAACGAATATCTCGAATAACTCTCAGCGGGTACACTCATCATCAAAAGATTGGCATAAAAAGGATATAGCCAAAATTGGGTATGGTCACCTATGTCTGAGTGAGGAAGTTATAATATCATAGATATATGTGCATTAATGTGTTAAAGGTTATGGTGTTATAGAAGAACACGTCCACCATTACTAATGTATATGACTGGTCAACTAGGTTGCGAGTTCGAGCCCCGTTCGGGTCAAAACAAAGACTATAAACTTTGGTATTGGCTGCTTTAAGGAAATGTAAGAGCAAATACTGGTTGGCTCGAAACATGCGCTTTTATTACTAAATACGCCTGTGCTTTAATAAATTGATGCGCGAGTTGTTGTTATTAAGTAGCCCATGAAATAATTTATGAAATATTCATACACAAATAGACACAATTATGTAAATTGTAATTATTCTGTCTTTTGTAGGGAAACAATCCAAGTAAAGGTAATGCTCCAAACAAGGCTGCTAGTGGAAACTACTACATGTATAACGAGGTATCTGATACAATTCAAAATGGTGATAGTGCTACCTTGACAACGGAGGACACTGTATTACCATGTAAGACCTAATGTTAGATTAACTTGTTTACGATTCAGACCCGTTTAAGATATAGCGTAAACTCTTTCAGATAAGTGGGTAGTCGTGGCTGTGATCGTATGGTAGTTGAATTTACAACTACCTATTCAATCAATGCCTATCACCACTGATGTATTGAGTTCGAATCTCGATCAGGGCGAGGTGTACAGCATTATGTGATAAAGTTTGTCAGTGATTTGCGACAGGTCAGTGGTTTTCTCCGGTTTCCTCCACCAATAAAACTGACCGCCACGAACAAAACAAACAAACCATCTTTCAGATAAAATAAAGACAGGGATTCAGAAAGAACCGTGGTGTCCTCCGACTACATGAGTAACATGGTGGGTGTCTTACGAGAAGCAGAAACTACTTACACTTCAGCCCCTGTTGTTGTTTTGGTGATGAAACATGGTGGGTGTCTTATAAGAAGTAGAAACTACTTACACTTCAGCCCCTGTTGTTGTTTTGGTGATGAAACATGGTGGGTGTCTTATAAGAAGCAGAAACTACTTACACTTCAGCCCCTGTTGTTTTGGTGATATCACATGGTGGGTGTCTTATAAGAAGCAGAAACTACTTGCACTTCAGCCCCTGTTGTTGTTTTGGTGATGAAACATGGTGGGTGTCTTATAAGAAGCAGAAACTACTTACACTTCAGCCCCTGTTGTTGTTTTGGTGATATCACATGAACATGGTGGGTGTCTTACAAGAAGCAGAAAGTACTTACTCTTCAGTCCCTGTTGTTGTTTTGGTGATGAAACATGGTGGGTGTCTTATAAGAAGCAGAAACTACTTACACTTCAGCCCCTGTTGTTTTGGTGATATCACATGGTGGGTGTCTTATAAGAAGCAGAAACTACTTACACTTCAGCCCCTGTTGTTGTTTTGGTGATGTCCATGTTGCTCATCTCTGTACTTTTCTGTGTTGTAGGTTTCTGTTTTATTCCTTGTGTTGTTTTCTATTTTGTCTTCGCCACGTGTCTTGTTTGTCAAATGCTGTCAAGTGTCTCTGGAGTGAGTGAGTGAGTGAGTGAGTGAGTGAATTTTTATAGTGCTAACTCACTACAACAACAGTCCGCAGGTTGACATGTCGCTCCACTCGCACACATTATCCTGATTCCGAACCAACCAGTCTTTGCTCGTTCTCCTTAATGCTGCCTGGTTAGTGGAGAAGCAACAAATACCAATTTTATAGTCTTTGGCTCGACACGGCCGGGGCTCAAACCTACGATCTACCGCACTCGAGGCGAGCACGCTAACTATTACACCATCAAACTATCTTGCCGTTCCAGCTCCGATCCGCACATTATCCACTAATCCAGTGGAAGAACCATGTGCGGTAGCAGATACAAAAACTGTCCGGAGTTTGCCACACCAAGTGTCTCTGGATTGTGCAGATGTGTCTCATATTAACAAATTCGTCACCTGTTTAAGATTGTGTCCAGAAATAAAGGGCCTTGACCACTCGACCACCTAAGACCTAAAATTCATTCAAACCCAATAGTTCATGGTCATAGCATTAATGAAAATGAAGAGCAAAACATAGTTCTACTTACACTATCGGAACAGTTCCATATTCCAACTGAAAAATAACAGAACGAGACAAAATCGATACCCCTAACACACAAATACATTGCCGATCAATTTTCTGGCTTGGCACAGGCACCGCAACAAAACAAAAGCGGGGTTAATCTGGTTATTGGCCAAAACCTCCCCTCAGATGGAAATGATGCGATGCAGTGCTTTCCATCGCGTAATATGCCTACTGCCTACCATCACATATAACCGGGTAAACAGTTATCATAAAGAACACTTAAATCTTGAACATTATACGTCATATAGATAAAAGCCATTTTCAATTACTGAATATTCACTTTCACTGATCTTTAGCGAAAAAGATACAATATACGTTATGAAAAGAAAGTTTCAAAAGTGCTGGTCGACTTCATATCAGCAAAACGAACAACCTCCTCTAACTTCTTATCATTGTAGATCCATCCTGCCATTACAAAGGCACAAACATGTTAATTGAATCCCAAACTAGCATTTCAGCTCAAACTACTAATACATTGTTTATGATAAGAGATAGGTGTCACTTACAGGGAATTACCTATGGTAAAAAATCTTCTCTTTATCGACGCCAACGTGAACAATATTTTTTTATAATTTTTTAGCAACACCGTATTGTCTTAGTTTCTACTACCATATGAAGGGTAAACCAGGAACTCTGTCTGTATCAGCTGGTGAGAAAGGTCTAGTGTTGTCTGAATATTGGACCATATCAGGTGCTCAGGGCAACAAGTGGTTCTCTGTGTCTGTTGACATACCAATGTTTCTTGATCCAGTGGTAAGTAGTTTGAGTGAGTGAGTGATTGTTGTTTAGCGCCCATTCAGCAATTTTTCAGCTATATCATGGCGAGAACAAGTTAATTTTCAATGAAATGATGATGGGGTCCTCTTTGTTCTAGACCAACACGCTGAGTTTGATTTTTATAGGGCTAGCTTACTGAAAGATGCATTGCATGTGACACTACTACTACTGAACCAACGTTGAGTTCGGTCACTCAAATAGGACTTATCCACATCAGAGCTGCCATGAAACAATATCTCTGGTACATCGCGACAGTCATTTATTGGTGGAGACATTCGAACTACACAGAAAAAAACCAATTACCTTACGTTAGTCACTGATAATTTTGAATGAATTTTGAATTTTGGTGTTTAACGCCACTTTCAGCAATATTTCAGCTATATCATGGCGATCAGTTTTAGTGGTGGAGGAAGCCAGAGTACCCGGAGAGAATCACAGACCCTGGAAAAGCAACTGATAAACTATCACTTGCTGCTGCGAGTCGAGTGCACCCTTTTTGTAATTTACAAATCTGGGCGCGAACCCACGCCGTATTGGTGATAGGCTTGTATGAGCTGTTAGATCCAACGGCCTAACTCATTGAGCCACCCTAGTCACTGATAAACATTAATACATAAAGGTATATCGAGTACACCAAATTGAACTCGCAATCCTTAATCTTAATATGTCCAGATGGGGTAATGTTAGAAAATCTTTATCAGATCCGGGAGACAGATTAAACAAGTCTGTGGTTTTACTAGGATAAGTAGATGATAACCAGGTTTAAAACAAAGATATAAATATTAATTTAGAGTTATGAAGATACTTTTAACAATAGCTATATCGTCAATCATAGTCATCAGTGAAATGTAAAATGCGCTCTAAGATGTGTAATTATATAGGCAAACTCAGATGTGTGTAATTATATAGGCAAACTCAGATGTGTGTAATTATATAGGCAAACTCAGATGTGCGTAATTATACAGACTAAGTGTTTAAATGTCATTATTGGCTACTTTATATATGAGACCGTTCACTTTAGATTTTTTTATTTTGATTTTTGGTGTTGTTTTAACGCTACTTTCAGCAATATTTCAGCTATATCATGGCGACCTGTTTTAGTGGTGGAAGAAACCGGAATACTCGGTGAGAACCACCGACCATGGATAAGCAACTGGCAAACTTTATCACTTGCGGTTGCGAGTCGAGTGCACCCTTTTTGTATTTTACAAGACCGGGCGCGAACCCACGCCGTATTGGTGATAGGATTGTATGAGTTGTTAGGTAATCCAACTATCTAACTCATTGAGCCACCCGGGCCCCCGTTCACATTAAAAATTAGTGTTCTCGTCATGAATAAAGCTGAAATACTTGTTATTTGACGTTAAACAACAACCAATCAATATTTTATCAATGTTTTATATACAATAATCATGTCTCCTTTTTTCAGATAAATATTAATGCAGTTGTTGGCAAGCGACGGAGAGATGACATAGCTATTGATTATATTCATCTGGGAGAGGGGGCATGTGGTAAGTATACTTTGATTGGACATTATTTTTAAAATTTAACACAGAGGTCAGCATCAGGGTATTCTAAATCACTATTGGTACTCTTGATGCTCATAACTATCATTGAATCGATCAATTATTTGATGACTGTTAGTTCCCGAGTGTACCACTGACAAGTAGTCAGTACCTCGGGGGGCTCAGTGAGTTAGGTCGTTGGATCTTACAACTCATACAATCCTATCACCAATACAGCGTGGGTTCACGCCCGGCTTTGTAAATTACAAAAAAGGGTGCAATTGACTCGCAGCCGTAAGTGATAAAGTTTACCAGTTGCTTGCCCATGGTCGGTGGTTCTCTCCGGGTACTCCGGCTTCCTCCACCACTAAAACTGGTGGCCATGATATAGCTGAAATATTGTTGAAAGTGGCGTTAAACACCAAAAATTAAAAAAAAATCAATCAGTACCTCGTTGTTTACTACTACTATTTTGACGATACTATGGTCTTGTTGTTATTGTGTTTAACGTCACTTTCAACAATATTTCAGTTATATTGTGGCGGTCAGATTTATTGGTGGGGATAAACAGAGTACCCAGAGAAAACCACAGACCTGCCGCAAATCACTGGTAAAACTTTTTCACAAAATGTTGTATCGAGAACACCTTACAAAGTTAGTGGTGATAGGCACTGATTGCATAGGTATATGTAAATCCAATTACCATATGATCACGACCATGACATCCCCGTAATTGTTTGACATAGTTACCAATATGACAGATAAAGCCAATGGTAATAAAACTGTAGAGAATAGAGTAACTGGTATACAAGGGAGAACTAGTTTGAGTAACTCGTATATAAGGAAGAATTAGTTTGAGTAACCGGTATGCAAAGGCAAACTAGTTTGAGTAAATGGTATACAAAGGCAAACTAGTTTGAGTAACTGGTATACAAGGGAGAACTAGCTTGAGTAACTGGTATACATGGGAGAACTAGTTTGAGTAACTGATATACAAGGGAGAACTAGTTTGAGTAACTGGTATACAAGGGAGAACTAGTTTGAGTAACTGGTATACAAGGGAAAACTAGTTTGAGTAAATGGTATACAAGGGAGAACTCGTTTGAGTAACTGGTATACAAGGGGGAACTAGTTTGAGTAACTGGTATACAAGGGAGTACTTGTTTGAGTAACTGGTATACAAGGGAGAACTAGTTTCAGTATCTGATGTACATGGAATAACCCGTTTCATGATTTGAAAATACAATTTATAATCAATTATATACAATGAAACATGTTTTATTTATATTTTTAGTTTGAAGTTAGACAACTCCCAAGAACAAGATCTGTGTTTTTTTTGTTATATATTTTTATTTTTATTTATATATTTTAGGGTATATGTATTTATATTTTTTTTTTATCTAACATTTACTTTGTACGATTCAAAATATCCATCCAGCGCTTCACATAATACACCCTTTTTATTTTCAAAGCTTATTTCTTTTATAAGTTTATAAAATACAAAATATGTAATACAAGTAAGAATCTACTTTGTGCAATCGTCTAAGCATCAGAAAGCAAAATATAATTTTAACATTTTCATTGATAGCCAACTGCACCTAAAAGCTGGCCGCTGTTGCAAAAACCAAAAGTTAAGTATCTTTTCCAAAACTGACGTTAACGGTCTTCTGAAAACCCAAAAGCTTTAAAAAAAAAAAAGAAAAAAAAGAAAAAAAAGGTTGGTGAGAGCTGAGACGTCTACGAGCAAAACTGGTTTTGGGCAATGGAAAGGGTGTGGGGATGGACGCTGCACGACACAAAAGTTTCACAGAAAGGTCACGGAAGAAAAATATACCAATTTTGCAACGTCTACTGCAAATCATTCAATGCCTTTTGCTATTTCGAGTGTGGTATTTGTATGTACCACCTGCCGTGTCACTAGTTGAGCAAGACCTGCCTACCCTTCCGGGGTACCTGAGTTCACCCCCAGTTTTAGTGGGGTTCGCGTGAATCGATCTTAAGTTTTATGTGTATGTTTTGTAGATCGTTGTTTGTCCTTTTGTACTTTTTCTTTTGACCATTGTGTTGTCTGTCTTCAATTTACGGTTTCTGATTACTCCTTTGATATTATCAAACTCTTCTTAAAACATGATATTAAATAAAGATTGTCAACCTTACTAGACATGCTTCAACATGTAACACCAACAATGTGTCGTTAATTTTAAAATATTGTAGTCCATTTTCACCCCACTTTTTTATTTATATTTTATTTTGAATATTCATGTAATATTATACAATTACATACTTTTGTAGAAGTGAATATGAGTTTTTATTTACCTGTAAAATAATATTGATCGAAGCCGAAGGCTGAGGTCAATATTGGTTTTGCAGGTTAATAAAAACTATTATTCTATATTAGTAAATTCTTTATTATAGATTTCTACCTCGATAATTTTTTTACATAAAAAGACGTATTCACCGCAGTAAATGTCACGTGTTACTATTTTTGGAACATCGGGAATTTTTGTTTAGGGATGTTTTATTTTAATCAACCATTGAAAAAAAGTAGTTCATTTGCATATCCGTCAATACAAAAACAAAATGTGGTCTGTAGATGCAGACGTATCGCCGGTGCCCAGAACCAAGATTTACCACTTTGTCGGACGGAACATTAAAGAATATATTAAATGATAAAGATTCAGATAATAGCTTGATGATGTAAACAATAACGTAGCACTACGCCAGGACAGTGGACATGTAACTTTTTGTTTATTTCAGAATACCACTATTTCTTCAAAATATAGAATAAAACAATGACTGTCTTTTGATTCTGTAAATGTGTGGATTAATTGACTTTTGAAAAAAATTATATTCACTTCACCCTTTCGGGCTCAGTGAATATAATTTTTTTCAAAAGTCAATAAATCCACACATTTACCTCATCAAAAGACAGTAATTGTATAATATTCACTGATACAAAAGTCTGTAATTGTTTTATTACATATACTATACATATGACGTCACCAGGTGAATATCACTTTCAGCAGGTGAATACCATTATTTATTGACTTCTAGACTTTACTTAGCTAAAGTAGGGATATTTAGTCATTATGTAATAATT
Organism: Gigantidas platifrons; assembly: GCA_002080005.1. Lineage (NCBI taxonomy): Eukaryota > Metazoa > Mollusca > Bivalvia > Mytilida > Modiolidae > Gigantidas > Gigantidas platifrons. Next base: position 124,270 of record MJUT01032191.1, read on the forward strand.
TGTATTATTTCATGTAATTTATCACTCTATGTCATTTTTCTAATATTATTAAGGGCCGGCGGGGTGGCTCAATAAGTTAGGTCGTTGGATCTAACAACTCATACAAGCCTATCACCAATACGGCGTGGGTTCGCGCCCAGCTTTGTAAAGTACAAAAAAGGGTGCACTCGACTCGCAGCCACAAGTGATAAAATTTACTACTTGCTTGCCCAGGGTCAGTGGTTCTCTCCGGGTACTCCGACTTCCTCCACCACTAAAACTGGTCGCCATGATATAGCTGAAATATTGCTGAAAGTGGCATTAAACACCATAATTCAAATTCTAAATTCTAAAACTTAGTACACGATACAAATAAAAAAAAACAAATACCAAGAATGTCATATTTTCTAACAAACGATTTCAGTAAAGATTTTATTTGATTTTTGGTGTTTTAACGCCACTTTCAGCAATATTTCAGCTATATCATGGCGACCAGTATTAGTGTTGGAAGAAGCCGGGTTACCGGAGAGAACCATCGACCATGGGTAAGCAACTGGTAAACTTGAGCTATTGCCATCACTTTTCGTCCGTCGTCCGTCCGTCAACATTTCACATTTTAATCTTCTCAGAAACTACTGGGCCAATACGTAGGTTCCGGGATACTGGTATTCAGATAATACCGTCATGTGACTTCCATCACCACGTGACTAAAATCTAGGCATCTTGTGTTCAAAATGGCCTGTGGTCTTTCAACTTTGTCGGAAATGGGATAAATGTTACATATTTTTCCAGATTGGGTTTCTTCCTGCTGTCAGATGTACACCCAGGAACCACGCACCAATATTTGCTGGGTGACTTTTGAGATCGTTTTCCTCGATCCATTTCTAGCTGCAGTGTCTACTGCTAAAATGCCTAGATTTTTTATAACGTCACGTGATCGGTGGTACGAATTCTTCCTCCAAGTCAGGAGAACGTCTTATCACGGAATCGTCGTATTGCAAACAAACTTTGGTGGAATGGTCCTTGGATGGCCCCCTTCCAAAATTGTGTCCGGTGATCCCGACTTCAAACCAAGATGGCCGCCAAGCTAAAAATAGAAAAAAAGGGGGATGAAATTTCAATTGTCTATTGCTGCTTTAGTATAAGTCAAAATGAGCTCGAATTTTAACTGCAGCTACATGGCAATGAGTAGTTTAACATATATTACGGGTTTTTCTGTGAAATATTTCTTTCAGCCGATTTATGCCGATTATGCAATTTAGGCATATTTTGATAAAAGATCACATCTTCTCCTCTGAAACCGCTGAACCAAATTAAACCAAACCTGGCAGGAATGGTCCCTGGGTGGGCCCCTTTCAAAATTGTGTCCGACAGTCCTGCCCTCCATTCAAGATGGCTGATGTTACTCAAAATAGAAATTTCTTCAATTGTCCATTGCTGCTTTAGTATAAGTGAAAATGAGCTCAAATTTTAACTGCAGCTACAAGGCAAGGAGTAGTTTAACATATTACGGGTTTTTCTGTGAAGTTTTTCTTTAAGCCGATTTATACCGATTATGCAGATTAGGCATATTTTGTACTCTTCGTCCTTTATTTCAAAAACTATAAGAGATAGATGTTAAATTCAAAATGCATACATGTTCAGCATGTTAAGATCTACCTACCCTGCAATTTTTAAGTAAATCCCATTACCCATCTTGGAGTTATTGCCCTTTTTTCATCAAATTTTCAAAATTTTAATACTTTTCGTCCTTTATTTCAAAAACTATAAGAGATAGATCTTAAGTTTAAACAGCAAACATGTTCAGTATGTCAAGATCGACCTGCCCTGGAATTTTGAAGTAAATGCCATTACCCATTTTGGAGTTATTGCCCTTTTTTCATCAAATTTTCAAAATTTTAATACTTTTCGTTTGGAGTTATTGCCCTTTTTTCATAAAATTTTCAAAATTTTAATACTTTTCGTCTTATATTTCAAAAATTATAAGAGATATAGGTTAAGTTTAAAATGCAAAAATATGCAGCATGTCAAGATCTACCAACCCTGCAATTTTGAAGTAAATCCCATTACCCATTTTGGAGTTATTGCCCTTTTTTCATCAAATTTTT
>MJUT01032201.1:76800-88195 GCA_002080005.1 Gigantidas platifrons
TTTCATTTTTACTGAATTGAATCTCCATGTGAAAGTGATTTGCCATGTCTGTTACATTTCATTTCTTGGGTTTTTGATAATGTTACATTTTATCTCATTCTAATGTAGCATCGGGTATATCAAAGCGACTCCACGATATAGCTGAAATAGTGCAAAAGTTGGTGTGAAACATCAATCAATCAATCAATCAATCAATCAATCAATCAATCAATCAATCAATCAATCAAATCAGTTTATCAAGACTATGGATTCCACTTTCTGATTAGAATCACATCTCTCACTTGCACCCGATTTTTGATACCGGGTATGTCGTGTCATGTGTGATCTGAGGAAACCTAAATAAAGGTCAAATGCGAGTTCACAATGGGACAATAGATCAGTTGCACATTTTCAACTTTGATTCGAAAATTGTACGTTTTACAGGGGTTATTTCCCTTTAAAGTGGGCAATACGAAAATGGTAATCAGAATCCGTAAATCGAAGGACAGATAATACAATGACAAAGAAAGGACAAAAATACAAACAATAATCTACAAAACACCACACAGAAAACTAAAGCTAGAGCAACACGAACCCACTAAAATCTGTGGGTGAACGCAGGTGCTCCGGAAGGGTAGCAACGCCTGGTCCACTAATGACACCCGTCTTGTTACTCTTGTTACAAACCCGAACAATATAGGTTTTGTTTGTATATCACATTATCTAATATGTCATGGCTAACGAGAGGACCGGATTGTGATTAAACAACCGGAACATGTCTGTGGTCTGCTCAATCGTAACTACCCTTCCAATAACCTCGTAAGTAGGTAGTAGAAATTCTTCTTAAACTATTTGCCGGAAGATAAGACGCACAAAAATATAGTCCACGAAAATATGGAAGACAAAATTAATATCGCTAGGGAGAAACTGGAAATTACTTTCCCTTTGAAAGAAAAACAAATGGAAACTGCAGCACGTGTACGAGGGGTAAGACTGCATAAGTGTGCTACCAACGTTTTTGTCACATGACCTAAGATTTACAAAGTAGTTCTATCTATCCGCCACCTACTTACGGGGTTATTGGAAGGGTAGCGAGAATGGCCGAGTAGTTACGATTGCGGTCTGCTGTGACACAGACATTCCGTAGCGGTCAACCAGATTATGGTGGCGAATGTAAAACGTTCGAATCTATGACTTCAACTTGACAATTAGTAACCCTGGCTCAATAGCTTCCTTGATAGCAGCAACATTCTATCAAGGACATCCTGATAGGAATCACACCCTTTAGAATATCAGATCAGCTGAGAGACATATACTCCATATGCAGGTGCTGGTGGCATGTTGCTACATATAAATGGAAAGTTCACAAATGGAAAATTGAAATAATCTCTTTTGTCGTAAAGTTTCGTTCTTAACCGACCCTCACTGTCAATTTCGAGGTGTATGTCAAGGTAAGAAGCATATTTAATTAGTAATCCTTGGTCCAGTAGCTTCCTTGTTAGCAGCAACATTCTATCAAGGGCATCCTGATAGGAATCACAAACTTTGGAATATCAGATCAGCCGAGAGACATATACTCCATATGCAGGTGCTGATGGCATGTTGCTACATATAAATGGAAAGTTCACAAAGGGAAAATTAAAATAATCTCTTTGTCATAAAGTTTCGTTCTTAACCGACCCTCACTGTCAATTTCGAGGTGTATGTCAAGGTAAGAAGCATATTTAGCTGTATATGTGGGATACTTTATTTCAAACTCAATTGACGCGATCAAGCAAATCACCAAACTTTGAATTACTTAATAATTAGTGAAAGGACATTATATATATAGCGGAAAGTGAAATTAAAGAATCGGATTCAAAATGTGAATGTCATATGTACTATCCAATAACCCTTAGATTATTGACCAAGATTTAAATATCTACAAATTATGTGCAAATTATAAAAAACATTGTTGTTTTTTCCATTGCACTTGCTAGACCAGGTCGTAAGGGAAGTAACTCGTAGAAAAGGGTATAAAACGTATAATTTTAGAATGAAATCGGAAAGATGAAAAATAATTATTAAAATCACCTCAATACCAGTCATCAATGTCAATTTCTACGCGTAATTCAAGGCATTAAGCAAAGCTTTTTGTACCTGTTCTTTATTTAAAGTCAAATGGCCTGGGATAGATGCGGTCAACAAAGTCACCAAACTTGGAATTATTTAGTGAAAGAAGAAAGAACATTTTCTATATAGTAGAACGTGAACTTAAAGGATGGTATGGCTTCTTTTCGTTTTTCTTAAGAAAACACTGCATGAAGTTTGCTTCATACGAATAAAGTAACAAGTCGACAGGAAGAGGAGCAGAGTTAGTACCCATAGGAAACCCAACAGTCTTGAAAAACACGTCCGCCAAATATAGCAAATAAGTTGTCAATCAAAAACCCGAGCATTTTGAAGAAACTAACGTGAGAACGAGAGACTTTTTCTCTCGCAACATAATAAGATTTGCCCCTTCCTCCTAAAACAAGATATTTGTATCTACGTTGGCTATTCTTTTTTCAAAGTTGAACAAATTCTTGTAATCTGACTTTTAGATTAGATGGTTGTATAAAGTGTAGAGTGTAATGTTTTTATACTGTTGTTTGAGGAGAAGAACCTTGATTGTATGTACTCTGACAAGATCTTTAGAAATATCCAGAATCCACATCTGATGCATGCCACCCCTGGAGTAGCTAGTGTTACGGTAACTCAGAATCCCGATTTTGACCACTGATCGATTGAATAGGTGTTAATAATTTGGAAAGAGGTTTCATGAAGCATTTGGCAGATCCAGCAATATAACACTGTTTTTAAGGACTCTTATGTAATTTAGGCATACGGAAGTGTGACGGAAGATCCAGATGGGGTGAGGTGTATTTGATATAGCAATGACATGTTGCTTTACTCACGTTGCTCTGTCTTCATTTTCTGATAAAGCTCGAAGAGCGAATCTGATATGGACCTGATAATCCTTGTCGAGCGAAAAAAAATACTAATAATTTTTTTATCGGTAATTTCACAATTTTAACACGGCTTTGTGATATTTTTGTTGTGTTTTGAACTTTTTTTTTTATAATAATTTTTTTTATCGGTAATTTCACAATTTTAACACAGCTTTGTGATTATTTTGTTGTATTTTGACATTTTTTTTAAAGAAACGTTTAGTGATGTCACGTTAGACCGCGCATGACAAATGACCAACAGCTGATAATTTCTTATATTATATACTTTATGCAAATTTCTTTGATAATTCGGCAATTTCATTGGTAAATGTAGATGTGGTATTTTTCTCTAACTTTTCTTAACCCCGCCCACCAAAGCAGAGGGTGGTATTGCAAGGATATACCACATCCCGCACAATACCACCCTCCGCAATACCACCCTCCACAATAGCACCCTCAGCAATACCACCCTCCGAAGGGCATTCAGTATAATATAAAACATACTGCCTTTGGTTGAGGGTGTTACGGTAGATTACCACACTCAGAAAAAATATCACCTTCGACTTCGTCTCTGGTGATATTTTTTCTTCTTGTGGTAATCTACCGTAACACCCTCAACAAAAGGCAGTATGTTTATAGTATCACGAGTTGGTGGTCAACTGAACGTTGTTACTAAAGGAGTAGAATAGTCTTTTTACGGTAATAAGTTGAAACATTCTTTTTATGGGGATTTGCTGTGAGAAAAAGAAAATTTAGCTAAAGGTTCACCTAATTTCTCCTATAGGCACAATTTTGGTTATATAAAGCTATTTTTGTATTTCTTTGCAAAAGTAATTGATATCAACATTTATACCAAATTTCATTCTTATACGGCATTCAGAACATGATTGGTTTATAGGGATGCGTCTAATTAACCTACATTGTGTTCGCCCAAAAAAGTGGGGTTGGTGCCTATGATTATTAATTTTGGAAATCTTTGCCAAATTCTTAAGAAAAAAATATATATCATCTGATATACAAGATGTTATTCTACACCCTTCTAAAATCCCATTAGAATTTTATTTCTTCTATGAATGTATAGAGCAGTTAAAACCTTTAGGTGCGTCTAATTAGCCGACAGCATTGTATACCTGTATTTAGTTATATGACTTTATATTTATATCAGAATCCACAATATGCCTGCTGAGAATTATTTCACAATATGTATACACATTCAACATTTGTGAGACGATTTTTAACTCGAGTAACACAACGGGTGCCGCTACTGGAGCAGGAGCTGCTTACCCTTCCGTAGCACCCGAGTTCATCCACATATTATTAGGAGGTTACATAGCTCAATCTTTATAATTTTATGTAGTGTTTTGTGAATCGCTGTTTGTCTTCTTGTCCTTTTTGTGCCCATTGTATTGTCTGTTCTTCTTCGAGTTACGACCTCTAATTACTCATTAGGTATCTTCAAACATTTCTTTCACAAGAGCAAATAGTATACTTACAATGATCAGCTTCACAGATGTATCTGAAAGCCACTGAGCAACGCCAGTCAAGCCACACAGCACCGTTAGCCCCTCCCAAGTAATACGTTGAAACACAATTTTTTCCTGGGTCTTATGCCAAGAAACCCAGACTGCATATTCTGCTTTTTGTTGATCAACACTCCATCTAAACTGTCCCTCGTCCAAGTCAGACAGGCCTATCCACAGATGACCTCCATTGATACCTACATTTATAGATTTAAAAAAATCGTCATTATGTAATCAGCTGCTAGTTAGCTTTATTTTAAGTATTTTTGGATTCATTGGAATGAATATGGAATTAAAGAAACATGTTTTTTTTTATAGATGTAGAGTTCTTTTTCATACTACCATGCATAATTATATAAAAAAATATCCGAGGTCCATGTTGGTAAAAGTGAAAGTACACAACTGTTCTGCTTTGAAAAGGGGAAAAGTAAGTAGTTTTGCATTCAGTGGAATTAATATGGAATTAAAGAACAGAAGATCTCATTTTGGGCTTTTCTATAGATAAAGACAAAAGGATTTGAGAGAGATGGCACATTTGTTTTATATACATTTGTATGTAAAAATCATCGAAGTCTGTGTGGGTAAAAGTGAAAGGAATTACATAAACTATGCGATACAATATTATGTGATAAAGTTTGTCAGTGACTTGCGACAGGTCGGTGGTTTTCTCTGGGTACTCTGGTTTCTTCCACCAATAAAACTGACCACCACGATATGACCGACATATTGATGAAAGTGGCGTGAAACACCATAAGCCAACCATATACTATGTATTTTCGTTTTAGAGCGTACCCTTATATATTATTAACTGTACCCGTCAATGCTATTAAATTCAGCTATTTCTTAAGATTTTGACTTTAAAGAACCGGGTAAGGGGTCATCGTTTCAACTTTTCAAAATGAGATGGAGGCATCGTAAAGTAATGGCTCCCTTGTCCATTGCTCCTATGTCTCTGACAAGTATAACACTTACCGAGTGGTCTATTATCAAACACTCTTTTATTCTCTGCGGCGTCCTCAATCTTGGCCAAGTATCCACCCATCTCCCGACATCTTCTCTTTAAACAGAAGCATACTATTATTACTAGAACGCGACAGCACAAAGAAATAAAAATCGTCAAACGAACATAAATAAATGGTTTTTGATGATTTCCTTTCTTGACATAAATTCAAATCAACAGATGTTTATTATGAAGAGTTTGAAGATACAAAAGGGTAGTCAGAATCCGTAAATGACAGACAACACAATGGCCAAAAGGACAAACAACGATCTACAAAACATCACACATAAAACTAAAGATCGAATAACACGAACTCCACTAAAACCGGCGGTGAACTCAGATAATCCGGAAGGGCAGCAATTTCTGCTCCACTAATGACACCCGTCATGTTACTCTAGTTACTCTATCAAATATGACAACGAACAGACAGATAACAAAAGACGTGACAGTGAACAGACAGATAACAAAAGACTTGACAACGAACAGACAGATAACAAAAGACTTGACAACGAACAGACAGATAACAAAAGACTTGACAACGAATGGACAGATATCAAAAGACTTGAAAACGAACAGACAGATAACAAACGACTTGACAACGAACGGACAGATAACAAAAGACTTGACAACGAACAGACAGATAACAAAAGATTTGACAACGAACAGACAGATAACACAAGACTTGACAACGAACAGACAGAAAACACAAGACTAGACAACGAACAGACAGATAACAAAAGACTTGACAACGAACAGACAGATAATAAAAGACTTGACAACGAGCAGAGAGATAATAAAAGACTTGACAACGAACAGACAGATAACAAAAGACTTGACAACGAACAGACAGATAAAAGACATGACAACGAACAGACAGATAACAAAAGACTTGACAACGAACAGACAGATAACAAAAGACTTGACAACGAACAGGCAGATACTAATAGACTTGACAACGAACAGACAGATAACAAAAGACTTGACACCGAACAGACAGATAACAAAAGACTTGACAACGAACAGACAGATAATAAAAGACTTGACAACGAACAGAGAGATAACAAAAGACTTGACAACGAACAGGCAGATAACAAAAGACTTGACAACGAACAGGCAGATAACAAAAGATTTGACAATGAACAGACTGATAACAAAAGACATGACAACGAACAGACAGATAACAAAATACTTGACAACGAACAGACAGATAACAAAAGACTTGACACCGAACAGACAGATAACAAAAGACTTGACAACGAACAGACAGATAATAAAAGACTTGACAACGAACAGACAGATAACAAAAGAATTGACAACGAACAGGCAGATAACAAAAGACATGACAACGAACAGGCAGATAACAAAAGATTTGACAGCAAACAGACAGATAACAAAAGACATGACAACGAACAGACAGATAACAAAAGACTTGACAACGAACAGACAGATAACAAAAGACTTGACAACGAACACACAGATAACAAAAGACTTGAAAACGAACAGACAGATAAAAGACATGACAACGAACAGACAGATAACAAAAGACTTGACAACGAACAGACAGATAACAAAAGACTTCACAACGAACAGACAGATACCAAAAGACTTGACCACGAACAGACAGATAACAAAAGACTTGACAACGAACAGACAGATAACAAAAGACTTGACAATGAACAGACAGATAATAAAAGACTTGACAACGAACAGAGAGATAACAAAAGACTTGACAACGAACAGGCAGATAACAAAAGACTTGACAACGAACAGGCAAATAACAAAAGATTTGACAACGAACAGACAGATAACAAAAGACATGACAACGAACAGACAGATAACAAAATACTTGACAACGAACAGACAGATAACAAAAGACTTGACAACGAACAGACAGATAACAAAAGACTTGAGTTTTTTTTTTCTCCTTATACATTACAAGTTATGAAAATGAACAGAAAGACAACTACAGAAGTGTATGAAGTTTTTTTGTGTGCTTGCATTAAATGATTTTTTTAAATTCATGATGTTCAATACAATTTAACCTGGGCCCGGGTGGCTCAATGAGTTATGTGGTTGGATTACCTAACAACTCATACAAGCCTATCACCAATACGACGTGGGTTCGCACCCGGCTTTGTAAATTACAAAAAGGGTGCACTCGACTCGCAGCCGCAAATGATAAAGTTTTCCAGTTGCTTGCCCATGGTCGGTGGTTCTCTCTGGGTATTCCGGCTTCTTCCACCACTAAAACTGGTCGCCATACTTCTGAAATATTGCTGAAAGTGGTGTTAAACACCAAAAAAGGAAATAAAATCAAATCAACAATTTAATCTAAGGAACAGACATATATCCCACATATCTGAAGTGTTTGCTTCACATGCCGTAAATATTACGGCCACGGGCAGATAGACAACCAAAACACAAAAAGCTTTGCTTCACTTCCATGAAAAAGGACAACAAACAGAGAGACTACCACGTACCTGACGTTTTTACTTCACCAACATTACAAAGTATGGCTGCTAACGGATAGACAACTACAGAACATAAGGTTTTGCTTCACATGCATTGCAAATTACGGTAACCAACAGACAACAAATGTAAGGAGACAAACCATCACAAAGCTGCAATCAATGATTCACCCTCATTACAAATTACGGTCTCAAACAGACAGGAATCAACCGAGCGCAAGTTTGTATTTACTTCGTGTGAATTAAAACCAACCACAACAAACAAATATACAACCACCGAGCTGAAGTACTTGTTTCATTGGATTACAGATTAAAATAAGTAATAGACGGACAGTCTAGTAACGTTATCAGACTAAGCGAGCAATCACCTCTAACGTCAAATCATTGAAAATAAAAAGACCACGACATCCGACAAATCTATATCCTGGCTTGGGAGAGACACACTAAATTGCGGGAGTTAAATCAGTTAATGGAATTCTAACCTCTCTTCTTGATATCTGGATCTCAAACTCTCCCCTCTTGATAGAAGGATCTCCAATGGCAATACATATATAAACAAACGATACAAAAAACCTGCATGAATTCACTTTAACTAAATAAAATCCACATACTATCATAAAAATGAATGACAATACAATATCAGGGTCAATGTCTGCTGTAGTTAACTAACTACAGGCTATGAAGGTGGAAGTAGCTGGCTAAGGACCATTACTGTTCACACAAATAAATCACAACTGATACTTCTAATCGATTTAATATCAATTGATATCTAATGTTACCCTTCCGGAGAAACTGACTTCAATTCCGGTTTTTAGCTTGGTTCGTGTTTTTCAACGTAGTTTTCTGTGTAGCGTTTGGTAGACGTTGTTTATCTTTTTGTTCTATTGCTATTGACCACTGTATTGTCTATCATTCATATATTTACGGATTCTGATTACTCCTTTGATATCTTCAAAGTCTTCTCATAGTACTAGTGACATAATTTGTGTATTCGACGCATTTCGACATCCTGATGATGTTAGTACAATGTACAAAACACGTTGTCCCCGGACAATAAACCATTGATAACGATTAACATACCTTAAAGTAAAAGGAAAGTAAAGTACAGTAAATTGTATTTAAAGTCAGTACATACAATGTATATACATTTAACAAATAACATGAGCTACATGAAGCTCTTATATAATATATATACTCATGCCTGAAAAAGGATTTACGGTACTTTGTACTCTGTACTTATATACCCAAAATTGTATATATTATTTTTAATGGTTACAAGGTCTTGTAAAACAGTGGACTTTTGTATAATTTTGAAGGTCTCCAATTCAATTGTTCTCATTCTCCGGGTTTTAAGTGAGGGTAATTTAGTGTTTTGGAGTAGTGTTTCGTATGAGCTGTCTGAATCATTGTAGATAAACCGGAAAGTACGTTCTTGTATTTTTTCAATTTAAAAAAAAATTGTTCAGTACAGAAATGCCATATAACCAGACAGTAACTAAAATTAGACATAATAAATGAATGATAAATAATACGTTTGCCAAATCTGTCCAGATGGTTTGCTATCCGCGTTAAAACAGTCAATTGCCTTGCAGCCTTCTTACAAATATGAATAAAATAACTGATGAAATTTAATTTGAAGTCAACGGCGACTCCCAAAAGTTTGACTTCATCATCATGACTATGGAAATTACATCTAAATCGAATATAACATTTTTATCATTAGTTTTTTGAACGAGAGAAATAGCCTGAAATTTCTCAGGATTTGCCTGAATTTTAATGACAGAAAACCAATTAAGTAATGCTTTACTATCCTCTTCTAAGGAAGCTATACATATGTCTAAAGATTTGTCTGATTTTGACAAGGTGTTGTCACCTACCTAATTATATAATTCGCATTTGTGTACAAAAAAAACAGATCATTGACACAATTATTAAATAGAATGTTACCCATTATGGAACCTTGAGGAAAACCTTCAACAATACCCAATAATTCACTAGTATTTTGACTAATTTTGAAACATTGTTTCTTATTTGTTAAGTAATTACTTAGCATTTCTAGAGCTGATTGAGATAAACCGTCAGCCTGAAGTGTCCTTCATAACAAATCGCGTGGGAGGCAACCAAAATAGCCGTAATATATTCATTTTTGTCAAGTTTTCCAGTCTTCAATTATTCTCAAAAGGGTTGACTGACATCCGAATACGGATATACAGGCTGTCAAAAAAGGATTGAAGATTTGATCAAAATATTTAGCTAACTGAATTTCAAGTGAATTTAACTTTTTTTTCAGAAATGGCCGATAGAACACTTACAAGTCTGTAATTGCCTGTCTAATATAGCTTCGGTTAAACAAATTAACACAAATATTGGGGAACAACTGTATTAATCCTGAAATACAAGTTTCACCAAATCTACAATGTCTGCTCCTTTCCCGCACCAAAAGAAGAGAGAGAAAAAAATGAACATCGAAACAGTCCGGAACGCCCCAGCGATTCTGGACAATTATATTATTTACCCGTGACTTCATCAAGCAGAATTTTAGGAATATAACACCCCCCGGCAAAGAAAGAAATTAGGGACAATTTCGGAGTGGTTGGCGAAGGCACGGGGGAAAAAACTACAAATGCAACATATTCAAACATTACAATTGAAAACACGGTCTCAAACAGACAGGAATCAACCGAGCGCAAGTTTGTATTTACTTCGTGTGAATTAAAACCAACCACAACAAACAAATATACAACCACCGAGCTTAAGTACTTGTTTCATTGGATTACAGATTAAGATAAGTAATAGACGAACAGTCTATTAACGTTATCAGACAAAGCGAGCAATCACCTCTAACGTCAAATCATTGAAAATAAAAAGACCACGACATCCGACAAATATATATCCTGGCTTGGGACAGACACACTAAAGTGCGGGTGTTAAACCAGTTAATGGGATCCTATCCTCTATTCTTGATATTTAGATCTCCAATGGCGATACATATATAAACGAACGATTAAAAAAACCTGCACGAATTCACTTTAACTAAACAAACTCTACATACTATCATAAACATGAATGACAATACAATATCAGGGTCAATGTCTGCTGTAGTTAACTAACTACATGTTAGGAAGGTGGAAGTAGCTGGTTAAAGACCATTACTCTTAACACAAATGAATAACAACTTATACGTCTAACCGATTTAATATCAATTGATGTTTAATGTTACCCTTCCGGAGAAACTGACTTCAATTCCGGTTTTTAGCTTGGTTCGTGTTGTTCAACCTAGTTTTCTGTGTAGCGTTTTGTAGACGTTGTTTTTCGTTTTGTTCTATTGCTATTGGCCACTGTATTGTCTAAAATTCATAGATTAATAAATTTACGGATTCTGATTACTCCTTTGATACCTTCAAACTCTTCTCATAGTACTAGTGACATAATTTGTGTATTCGACGCATTTCGACATCC
>MJUT01032201.1:90515-105351 GCA_002080005.1 Gigantidas platifrons
ATAACAAAAGACTTGACAACGAACAGACAGATAACAAAAGACTTGACAACGAACAGACAGATAACAAAAGACTTGAGTTTTGTTCCTTTGTACATTACAAATTATGAAAATGAACAGAAAGACAACTACAGAAGTGTATGAAGTTTTTTTTGTGCTTGCATTAAATGATTTTTTTAATTCATGTTGTTCAATACAATTTAAGCTGGGCCCGGGTGGCTCAATGAATTATGTATTTGATCACCTAACAACTCATACAAGCCTATCACCAATACGGCATGGGTTCGCACCCGGCTTTGTAAATTACAAAAAGGGTGCACTGGACTCGCAGCCGCAAGTGATAAAGTTTTCCAGTAGCTTGCCCATGGTCGGTGGTTATCTCTGCGTACTCCGGCTTCTTCTACCACCAAAACTGGTCGCCATATTTCTGAAATATTGCTGAAAGTGGCGTTAAACACCAAAAAGCAAATAAAATCAAATCAACAATTTAATCTAAGGAACAGACATATATCCCACTTATATGAAGTGTTTGCTTCACATGCCGCAAAAATTACGGCCACGAGCAGACAGACAACCAAAACACAAAACGCTTTGCTTCACTTCCATGAAAAAGGACAACAAACAGAGAGACTACCACATACCTGACGTTTTTACTTCACCAACATTACAAAGTATGGCAGCGAACGGATAGACAACTACAATGCACAGAATATAAGGTTTTGCTTCACATGCATTGCAAATTACGGTAACCAACAGGCAACAAATGTAAGCAGACAAACCATCACAAAGCTGCAATCAATGATTCACCCTCATTACAAATTACGGTCTCAAACAGACAGGCATCAACCGAGCGCAAGTTTTTATTTACTTCGTGTGAATTAAAACCAACCACAACAAACATATAGATAACCACAGAGCTTAAGTACTTGTTTCATTGGATTACAGATTAAGATAAGTAATAGACGGACAGTCTATTAACGTTATCAGACAAAGCGAGCAATCACCTCTAACGTCAAATCATTGAAAATAAAAAGACCACAACATCCGACGTTGCAAATCTATATCCTGGTTTGGGACAGACGCACTAAATTGCGGGAGTTAAACCAGTTAATGGAATTCTAGCCTCTCTTCTTGATATCTGGATCTCCAACTCTCCCCTCTTGATAGATGGATCTCCAATGGCAATACATATATAAACAAAAGATACAAAAAACCTGCATGAATTCACTTTAACTAAACAAACTCTACATACTATCATAAACATGAATGACAATACAATATCAGGGTCAATGTCTGCTGTAGTTAACTAACTACAGGCTATGAAGGTGGAAGTAGCTTGCTAAGGACCATTACTGTTCACACAAATAAATCACAACTGATACTTCTAATCGATTTAATATCAATTGATATCTAATGTTACCCTTCCGGAGAAACTGACTTCAATTCCGGTTTTTAGCTTGGTTCGTGTTGTTCAACCTAGTTTTCTGTGTAGCGTTTTGTAGATGTTGTTTTTCATTTTGTTCTATTGCTATTGGCCACTGTATTGTCTAAAATTCATAGATTCATAAATTTACGGATTCTGATTACTCCTTTGATACCTTCAAACTCTTCTCATAGTACTAGTGACATAATTTGTGTATTCGACGCATTTCGACATCCTGAAACAAATACTTCTAAAGCACGATGATGCTAGTACAATGTACAAAACACGTTGTCCCCGGACAATATACCATTGATAACGACTAACATATCAGACCTTAATGTAAAAGTAAAGTAAAGTAAAGTAAATTTTATTTAAAGTCAGTACATACAATGTATATACATTTAACAAATAACATGAGCTTCATGAAGCTCTTCTATAACGATTTGATTGGATATTACAAGTCAATATATTAATGACATACCTCTGCAGTGAACCAATCTTGTTTCTCATCACTATAGTAGTAACAACGACCATCAATAGTCTTCCATGGATAGCTGTTTACAACTGTACCGAGGAATAAGACTAGAACTATTCTGACAACCCACATAATATTTACTTTTCAACTGAAATAATAAAAACGTAAATAACAAATTTAGTGAGCATGACGCGTTTCTGGAATAATCATCATCAGGTACATTACTGGAATAATCATCATCAGGTACGTTACTGAAATAATCATCATCAGGTACGTTACTGGAATAATCATCATCAGGTACGTTACTGGAATAATCATCATCAGGTATGTTACTGGAATAATCATCATCAGGTATGTTACTGGAATAATCATCATCAGGTATGTTACTGGAATAATCATCATCAGGTACGTTACTGGAATAATCATCATCTGGTACGTTACTGGAATAATCATCATCAGGTACGTTACTGGAATAATCATCATCAGGTACGTTACTGGAATAATCATCATCAGGTATGTTACTGGAATAATCATCATCAGGTACGTTACTGGAATAATCATCATCAGGTACGTTACTGGAATAATCATCATCAGGTACACCCGAAGCTAAAATTTTTGAAAGCCAAAGAATTCCTCTTTGTGGGCATGAAAATCAAAGTTTTCTTTTATTTACAGTATACTCCACATATATCATAAACATGCTTGTTGTAAGAGTGAGTGGGTGACTGTTGTTTTATTTACAGTATACTCCACATATATCATGAACATGCATGTTGTAAGAGTGAGTGGGTGATTGTTGTTTAACGCTAACTCAGCAATTTTTCAGCTATATCATGGCGAGAACAAGTTGATTTTCAATACGATGATGATGAGGTCGCTTTTGTACTAGACAAACACGCTTAGTTGAATGTTTATAGTACTAGCTGACTGAAGCAACAGTCCTCGGATATACATGTCTTCCCATTCAGACACAACTAGTCTTTGTTCTTTCTCCTTAATGCTGTGTGCTTGGCGGAGAAGCAACAAATACCAATTTTATAGTCTTTGCTTTGACTAGATCGGGTTGGAACCCACGGTAAACCACACTCGAGGCGAGCACGCTAACTATTACACCACATATGCGGTTTCATGCTTGCTGTAAGATTGGAATAACTAGTATCAAATAGGCAAGACACATGCGTATGTCTTTAATTACAGTGAAATCATTTAAATTTCGCGGATTCAAATTTACGTTGTTTGAGGAAAAATGGTATTTTGTAGATACGTAACTTCGTTGATCCCTTGTGACATACACTACATATACAGTCACATCTGTCCATGCGGTCACCTCTATTAAGCAGCCACTTCTATTAAAATATCACCTCTTTTTTGTAATGCTATGAAAAACTTCATATAAATGAAACCTCTCTTAAGAGGTCACCTGTCTTAGAAGACCACTTCTTCTGCGCCCCAAATATGACCTCTTTATACAGGATTGACTGTATATGTATATGGAGACAAATAATAGAGTTCTTAATTTAACGATTTGATATTATCCACGAAAGCGAAGAAAAATGGTAAACCACGAATAATGATAAATTCATAGTATTTGAATTAGTACTACAGAAAGATTAGTTTATTATGTAGCACCCAGTTTTACCACGGTCATCTATTAGACTTACCAGCCTTAACTTTGGTTCTTTTTGTATTACCTTTGAATGTGTGCTTGCATTGTCTGTATCTATATTAGCATCGTACTGGATAAGCTCCTGTCTCTTTCTACACGGAAAAAGCAATGTTCAACGCTTAAAACAGTGGAAGAGAAAAAGGCACCAGGTTGTTGTTATTATCAAAACAGAAGCTCATGCACTGACACAAAAAATACAACCAGACAGACGACAGAACACAGATAGAAACATAAAACAGTAACAACCAGAGCAAGAGTACACCTCCCAGTGAAGCAGTACAAAAGAGTTAGCGGTCACCAACAAGACAGATCCCACAGTAAAAGCAGGCCGCTTACGCCCACCAAGTACCGTAGCGAACCACAGGAATCATGGAAGAATTTACAGTGACACATAGTCCATGGCACCTTAACTGATGTGCCACTAAATCGTATAATAAGACGAGACACAGTAATACATAAAAACATTCGAATCTGATGACCCTACACTAGTGGACTACTATCTAACAAAATGAACAGATGCATATCTTGGCGGCGGATCACTAACGGCGACTAAACTACATCAAAAAGGTCTCGTCATTAAATATAAACGAGAAGAAAACAGACGGAAAAATAGTCTCTAAGAATAACAATCACTCTGCAACACCCAAATGACGGTTACAGAACGTCAAGATAAATAATCAACAAGCCACCCACATAATCTCCTTGGATACGCGATCAACTCATTATAAATATCAATACTGTGAAAATACGTTTATTCGTTGGCACCAACTTTCGTGGTTTCTGCAAAATACATTGATCTATGGATTCTTGAATTCGTGGTTTTAAACACTGGAATTAGCAATGAAAGACTTTTCATGGTTTCAGTTAACAACGAAACCCACGAAAATTAGTACCCCGCGAATAACTATACATTCACAGTATGACGAAACCTACCTTGAACTGCACCTTTAATTGGTTGTAAACAGTCGTAATGACACAGGGCATATGAAGTTATCAGACATTTTATAACACTTTTATAGTTGGCAGGTCATTATTTAGTCAGTTTATTAAAAACAACATATATCCGGTTGTGTGTTTTTTTCAAATTAAATTGATATCATTTTCCTGTTATTTTCATTATTTTCAAAGAAATGACCTGAACATTTATTATTGTTTTGTTGCATACTGTAATGACTTATAAGTGTTATCGTCAGACGACGAGGATACACATGTTTCCTGTTTTTTTTGTATCTCTAAGAACATAGATATTAAAAATATCGGTCTCATACTTTGTGATGAAGGTATCCGATATGTGATTTCTTTCTTAACCATGTACAGGAAACACGTTACTTCCCACCTGTTCCCGATGATCAAATAAATTTAGAACAGGAGATAAGCTATAAAGTTTTATTGGCAAACTTTAGCCATTATGTCTTCCGATGGCCTTGTGTACTATCTATGAAAAGAACGTTTAAACAGTGATTGCGAGCAATGACCTCTCACCTCTCACCTCTTTTTGTACTTTTTTTGGCCATTGTGTTGTCTTTTCTTCTTCGATATACGGATTCTGATTACCCCTTTGGTATCTTCAAACTCTTCTTACAGCCAAATAATTAAATTAGTGTAATATTGAAATAAAGGTGATATAATATATTAAATATAGAGCATACTGTGTGAGAGTTCCAAACTGTAAAAGATTACTCAAGCTTTACGTTTTAGTGCATTATTTCCATGGAATGTAATGTCGTTAATATGTTTGTTTCATTTTAAATTTGATTGTTATGCAATGTCATTGTAGAGGTAACAGTTTCTAGTTCGGGATGTAGATAAAGATAATGCGGGGCCGCGCAAATGAAGGTGAAATGCGGCAATCCTGCGTTTATCTGATAAATGAATCTCATTCAAAATTGAGTAGGATTCAAACCCAGCCAAAAGTGTTTGGCGTTATCGTGTGGGTATCCATTAAACTCTCTACACTTTGCTAATTTATTCATGTTTGAAGCAGAATTCTGATGTGTAGAAATATTCGGAAATATTGTATCGGTATCGCTTAAATTTAATTGCGGAATAGGTGTCAGTTCTTCTGGCTGAGAATCAGATTTTAAACCTCTTTGTAGGCTTGGAGGTGTCGTTTCTTCTGAATTAATAGGAAACTATGAAAATTTATGTAATATAGGTGGCGTTACAGAATGAGGACTGCTATGGTTACGGAATTCGTGCAATTGTAGAAAGTTAGGGGTTAATATTGATTGGTTGTCAGAATCACTGTCAAAAATATCAGACAATGTATGTTGTTCGAGATCGGAATAGCCGTCAGGAGTAGGTAAGTCGTCCCAGTTTAATGACGCATCACACATTGTATTTTAACAACAAACTATGCCAACAATGTGTTGGAAATGCAATCATTTCCAACTACTATTATTAAATGAAATGCACACCGTAATCTGTTTGTGAAACAATAATGCAATAAACTTGTAAGCCTGAAACAAATTTGAATTTCTAATCCAACGAAGCAAAATTATATTGTTAGGATAGTTGTCCAGACCTGCGTTCCATAGATTGAAAAGTTATTAACAGTAATAATGCAAATAATTTTGACTTGTAATGACCACAATTCGGCATTCAAACCAACACTATAAATCAGTAATAAGTATTAATCCACAATAAAAATTTGCATTACAATTGTTCAGATGGGCTTTCCATATAATTTCACTGTATTAAATAAAAATCTGCGAATTTCCCGTAATTAAACATCCAAGTGTTGGAAATGCAATCATTTCCAACTACATGCACGTACTTTAATGTATTTTGGATAATAAAGCACACAACAGAACACACTCAGTGACAAAATATGAATGAATGAAAGCACAACAAATTGGATAAGTTTAATAGCAATAGTTGTGAATTAATCTGGTTATTCTAATTAGCCATACTTTTGCTAGTGTTTTGTCTGGATTGTAGACCATCTTTTTAGTGATCAAAATCATATGAATAACGTGGAGGTGCGTTTTTATATCGTTTTTTGACTCTTTGTAAATCCTTCGAAAAGTTTGGTGAATAAGCGTGGATGATACGATTTGTGTCCTTAATATAAAAATTCACAGCAGAAATTTGTGCATGTAATAAGATAAAAGGTAAAGGTAAAATATATTTAGGTTTAAAAATTTCAACATCATACACAAGTGTTTAAAAATTTCTCGTTAATTTAAAAATAAAACATAAAACTGCCATCATTAACTGAAACTTCAATCCACTAATTGTAACTGCTGAGAACTTTCTCACCAAGGATAGCCCATGAAAGCCATTCAGCTTATTTCCAATGGGGTCCTTTATAAGTATCAGCTTAAAGTTCAAGTGGACATTACAAGATCAACATGAGCGGGTAGAGGGATTACTTAATTTTAAAATAAGTACATTATCTATAAAAATATATTTATATATATAATTGTCATTATTATGATATGACACGTCTTTCCTGTTCTTCACTGGTATGTATCAGGTGGCACTTCACTTCTTTTTTAAATCTTTGCAAATCATTGATGGATTTGATCGAATCAGGTAGAGAATTCCAATCATGGATTCCATTGTAGTAAAAGGTTGTTGATCCGATGCTTTTAATTTTTGGTGTAACATAATTAATCTGACTTGATCTAGTATTATGGGAATGATGTTCATTAATTTTGATGAAATTATTTTTCAAATAAGAAGGACATGTATCATAATAGATTTTACGAGAATGGTTCAATCGAAGCTGTTTTACTCTGTTTTCGATATTGAAAAATCCTAGACTAGATAATTCAGATGTCTTCATCTTTAAACTGTTCAACTTTATCTTGGAAATTGTGATACACATTATGTTCATATATGGAAAACAAAGGGATATACAGGAATACCAGTTTTACCCGATTTTCAAATTGTCTTGTGAAATGGTAAATCTCCTTTAGCTCCGATATTAAATTGTCAACAGTAGAATTGTCCTTTGACACTAAGTAAATGAAATCGCCTTCTTTCCGAGTGAAATTACACGTACCTACCCATACATTCAAGGTTATTAAATTCAAATTTTGAAGCTCATGTTGTAAATTGTCTTTCAGAAATTGTAACCTGTTGCCATCTGTTGCCCCTGATTTTCACCAAAAATGTAGAAAACTCTCCGGATTTACCCGGACTTGTTGTTTAAGATTAAAGCCCTTGCTGTCACTAAGCAGGACGGGAACTCTGGGCGGGGTTAAAAGCGGGGATAATCTTAATTTATCAATTTGCCTCTGTAATTGTCTTTCAGACGACATGTACACAAATGTTTATACACAATACAAAACAAAATCGATTACAAGCCCAAGGGAGGTAACTTCAAATGAGTCAATTCAATCCATCATAAAAAAAAAGTTAAGTATAGCGTCAATCCATCACGTCGCTCAATCAGCAACACAATTTTAAGTTCTCCACCAAATAATGTAGCTTCGGTTAAACAAATTAACACAAATATTGGGTAACAACTGTATTAATCCTGAAATACAAGTTTCACCAAATCTACAATGTCTGCTCCTTTCCTGCACCAAAAGAATAGAGAGGAAAACAATGAATATCGAAACTGTCCGGAACGCCCCAGCGATTCTGGACAATTATATTATTTTACCCGTGACTTCGTCAACCAGAATTTTAGTAATATAACACCTGCTTCCAACACACTAGTTTTCTTATGGACAGGTGCTACATGCGCCTCTTTTAATATGACGGTAAAGGTTGATGCTGTTATTGCCAGATTGATAATTTTGGTTAGTTGCTTTGTTAATACCGCTTTAGCAAAATGTAAAAGTTCTCATGTCGTCATGATGTAAGGAATCTGCTAGCACCATGACATTTGACTTTTATCCCATATTTCCCTTTAATTTAATACAGGAACAATCCGCCCAGTGAATATAAAGATAAAGTCGTCAGTCTTCAGGTAGGTATAGAAGAAAAAACAACAGGTTTTAAGATAATTATACTACTTTTGACAATTTTTTGACGGAATAATGGATTGTCGGGGAAATGGGCTGTCGGAATAATGGGCAGTCGAAGCAATGGGCTGTCGGAATAATGACCTGACCCCGATACGCTTACCAAAAATTCGTTAACCTCGTTAATTTCTGAAAAAGAAAATCTTTCGAATGCCAAATCAGGGTGGTTATTTTTATTTTCAACAATACTGGGATGACCTTCATCAACCTTTGAACAATTATTCCAATGGTTTTGGCAGCATTCACAAAGTAATTATTAAAAATATCCCATACCTCATCCTGTTTTGTTATTAAAAGATCATCGACATCTTAAATCAAAATGCAAGGTCACAGTGACCCCAATATGTATACGTGACCGACACTCCATCTGGTCCTAAAGGATATGCATACAAAATATGATGATACTGTACCTTAAGATATATAGGGTCTAACACCGGGAGAGGTGCAGGACCGTTAAATCAGTGATATCCGAGAGTGTCTCAGATTTAACGATCTTGCATCTTTCACGGTGTATGGCTCTTTTTCTCGCCTTTTTCTACCGAGTCAATGTTTGTTTACTTTGAGTAACTTATAGAGTGCTCTCCCTTGCTTGTAACTAACGTAAATAAAAAATACATCCCTTCTTCGCTAGGTGAGCAGTAAACCATCAGCACTTGATGATTACTTACTGTTGCATGCGCGGACAAGATTAAATTTATAATACAACATTCCAGCAGCACCTGCATATGGAGTATATATCTCTCAGTTGATACGATATTCCCTATCAGGATTTCCTTGATAGAGGGTTGCTGCTAAAAAGGAAGCTACTGAACCAAGGGTTACTCTTAGTTAACTTGAAGTCATCACTTCGAAGGTTTTGCGGTGGCCACTATGACTTGGTTGACCGCTATGAAATAGCTGTGTCACTTGTCGTAAACACTTCCCGGTCCTTTCCTCATTCATGACTTATCACCGGGTTTGTAACTAGATTAACACGAGGGGTGTCACTAGTGGAACAGGAACTGCTTACCCTTCCGGAGCACCTGATTTCACCAACAGACCACTCTTACACTAGTGGAGCAGGAGGAACTGACCCGTCCGGAGCACCTGAGCTCACATTAGTGGGGTTCGTGTTACTCGATCTTTAGTTGTATATGTATGTTCTGTAAATCGTTGTTTGTCCTTTTGTACTTTTTCTTTTGACCATTGTGTTGTCTGTTCTTCTTCGATATACGGATTCTGATTACACCTTTGGTATCTTTTGACCATTGTGTTGTCTGTTCTTCTTCGATAGACGGATTCTGATTAACACTGTGGTATCTTCAAGCTCTTATTACAGCCAAATAATTAAATTAGTGTAATAATGAAACAAAGGTGATAGAATATATTATATATAGAACATACTGTGTGAGAGTCCCAAACTGTAAAAAGAGTACTCAATCTTTAGTAGGACGAGTGCTTGGTATACCTGACCTTTAATGTTCTATTTTGCTGTTTTAAGATTACGTTTTAGTGCTTTATGTCGTTAATATGTTTGTTTTACTTTAATTTGATTGTAATGTAATGTCAATGTACTTTGTAGCGGTAACAGTTTCTTTTTCTTTTTTTTTTATTTCTTTTTTCATATAGTCAGGATTTTATAAATTCCATTACATCACCACCTGACTAGGGTGTGACAGGGGTTTTCAAATCAATAAGCTTTGTGACTACATTGGTTTTACATTATGATAAACAAAATAAAGAAATAATAATATAAAATAGTAATAAACACTTTCATTCATCTTTCACACACACTCTCTTACCATTTTGTTTTTCTAAAATGTGAAATTGCCCCTGACATTTTGTACTGAAAAAAGAATCTCATCACTATATGAATCAAACAAACAAAGAATATTATGATTAGTTGAAAATATATTGTAAGGGGGTCCACATTTTTGCAAATGCTAAAATGGTATTGCTTTTCTTTGATATATATTGTTCAAGTGAACGGTACCACATAATTTTATGTTTAAATTCTACAATACTTAGCCTTTGTTCATTGAGTTTGCACTTGAAGATGTATTTTTTTGCAATCATTAAAATCAGGTTAACAAGAAGATCCCCTGACTCAAAACCAAAGAAATATTCTTTTTTGTCAAAAATCAAAATTTTGTAATATTGTTTTAATTGTTTTGTCAAAGATTTGAGAAAAAATTGTGTCACAGCACAGTCAAAGAATAGATGTTCAATAGTTTCATGAATTTTGCAAAATGTACATAAATTAGTATTCTTGAGCTTTATTTTATGTAAAAAGGAATTGGTAGGAATGATCCTGTGTAACAATTTAAATTAAAAATTTTGAAGATATGAGTTTTTACAAGATTTTTTTTAAAATAATAAAATATTTTTAACAATTTGTTATTTCACGATCAAGAATTTTTTCCCATTTGGAAATTTTTTCTGTTGGTAAAGATGATTGATTTGATTTTTGGTATTTACCGCCACTTTCAACAATATTTCAGCTATATCATGGCGACCAGTTTTAGTGGTGGAGGAAGCCGAAGTACCCGGAGAGAACAACCGACCATGGGCAAGCAACTGGTAAACTTTATCACTTGCGGTTGTGAGTCGAGTGCACCCTTTTTTGTAATTTACAAAGCCGGGCGCGAACCCACGCCGTATTGGTGATAGGCTTGTATGAGTTGTTAGATCCAGCGACCTAACTCGTTGAGCCACCCGGGCCCCTCTGTTGGTAAAGAAATGATTGCATTCACAAGACCTTTATAAACAAACCTAACATTTTTACTATGAACTATTCTTTCTAAATAGGCATCTGTTTTACTAAGTATGTCAAAATTTACATTTACACAGTTTTCCTTCAGATGATCTTTGATGTACTTGGGAACATTTGACACCAGACTATAGTACTTCAAAAAATTATTGGTATTTTTTATATCTAGTCTGTTCAAAAGTATAAAAATTACCAGTATGTGGATCAATAAGATCACACAAATACTGCACATTATGTTCTATCCATCTAATATAATAATTAAAATCAGTTACTGGTACAAAATTAAGGATATCAAGAGACAATAGTTCATCAGTATTAAACTTTGTATGAGGTTTTGCTAAATGATAGCTAGACAGAACATCTTTCCAAAAAGGATTTGTAAGCTCCATAGCAACTTCCTTTAGCTTTTCTTTCTGAAAAGTTAAAATTCTTTCACCGCCATAGCTTTGAAGATTGAATAATAATACTTTTTGCCAATCACCATCTAAATTTGAAAATAATCGTTTTATCCAACCTACTTTCAGATAAATATTAAATGATTGAAGATCTATCATTTTCAAACCCCCTGATATATATCACCGATTAAAGTACTTCGCTTTATCTTATCTGGCTTCCCGTTCCATATGAAATTATAAAAAAGTGAATTTAAGTCATTTATTTTTGCCTGAGGTAAATTTGGTAAAGATGTCAGTAAATGAATTAGCTTTGGTAGTGCAAGAGTTTTTATAACTGTAATTTTACCAAGTAATGTCAGTTTTCTATGCTGCCAACTTTTTAGTATTGCCTTAACTTCCTTGATTTTGTTTTGTAAAATTTACATCTGTAATACAGTTTAAATCAAGTGAAAATTCAATTCCCAAAACCGTAAAGTTTTCATGAGACCAATTTAGTTTCGTTAATATGTTTGTTTTATTTTAATTTGATTGTAATGTAATGTCAATGTACTTTGTAGCGGTAACAGTTTCTAGTTGGAGATAGTGAAGGCTGTAGATGTGTTTAAGTGGTTGCTTATTTTGTGTAACTGATAGGACTGAGCATTTGTCAGGATGGAAGACCATCAACCAGTCCCTTTCCCATTTTGATGTCGCATCAAGAATAACCTGGCGTTTTTCACAGTCACTCTCGGATCTGCCGGGTGTGTAAATGATACTGTCGTCCGCAAACAGTCTGAGCTTTCTGTAGGCCAACTAATCTGGTAGATCATTAATATTAGCCAGAAACAATGCTGGCCCAAGACTGTGCCTTGAGGGGACCAAGACGTTAAAGGGATTCACTGGCGGTCTTTCTATCTATTACAATTGTTTGGGTTCTATTTGATAGGAAGGCTGATATCCTGATAGGAGACTGTCCTGTGATGTCGTAGTATTCTAATTTATAGAGGAGTCTGCGATTTGGAACCTTATCAGATGCTTTTGCGAAATCCATTATTATGAGATCGATTTGGGTGTTGTTATTGTTTGTGGAATATAGTTCTTGAATGAATACTATTAGCTGAGTTTAGCATGCGTGAGCGTGACGAAAGCCATGTTGGAGGTCATATAAAATGTTATTGTTTTCAAGATGGTTGATGATATGCTTAGTGACGATGTGTTCCATTAATTTACATGCAATGCATACGTTTCTGTATTTTAGGATGTGGAATAGTTCTCTTGTTTTGTATAGGGTCATCTGTTTCTGTTGTAAATACCGACTGAAACTGGTTATTTAAGATCTTGTCTTTGTCAGTGGTGTCAATGATTATATTATCATCTGTCTTCAGTGCTGATATACCAGATTGGACTGTTCGAATAGATTTGATGTATTGGGAAACCTTTTTTGGTTTTGCTTGGGTGAAAGACGGTTGATCGGGTTCGTATATTGGTAAATCACATTCATTTTTCAATATATTTCCTATATGCTTCTCTTTAGCTTTTAGGTCTTTGTATTTATTTGCATATTTACGGTCTCTCCTATTTTGAAATCTTGTTTCTTCTATTTATAAGTTTTCTGAGTGTGTCATTTATCCATGGTAGCCTGTGCTTACTTGTTAACATTTTTGATGGAAATGTTTGAGCTTATCTGAAGATTCCCGACACGATCTTTGCATCTGATGTTGAAAAGTGGTTTGTGATATCCAAGTGTATTTGACCTAAGTGTAGTTTAATGTTTTACTAGTTGGCTTTGGTGTTTCTCTAACCCTTTTGAGCCATATATCTGCCTCGACATATACAATTTCGTGGTCACTAAAACCGATTGGTGGAAATGTACTGACTTTATTGATGTGTGTTGGATTATTGACCAATAGTAAGTCAAGTATGCGATTTTTCGATTAATGTCAACAATTTGTGTCGTTCACTAAATTTAAGAGCAACTGATATTGATTTTGGTCAAGTTTACCAGGTATGACATGGTTATTTGACCAGTCTATGTGCCCTAAATTAAAGTCACATCCAATAATGATTGACGAGTTCAATTGTTGGTTTAAGCGATTTGTTGAGTGTTCTAGTTGTTCGACTGCTGAGCAATTGTCCGATGGTGGTCTATAGAATGATGCAAGTAGCAAGTTATTTGCACCTGTGTTGATTATTTCACAATCGGTTTGTAACTCTTTGACTTTAGAACTTATAAGTCTTTTATTATGGCTATGAGGATACCCCCATGGCTTTGATCATTTTTATTTGGTGGTCTACCATTCCTATGTACATTGCATAGGTCAGAGGGAAAGTACTCATATGACGAGAGGTTTTTGTCTAGCCATGGCTCAGTGCTAAGAATGATATCAGGCCTAACTATGTCAATCATTTCTAGGAGATTTAATTTTTTACTAGGTATTGATTGGAAATTTACGTAAATCATTTTCATTATGCTGTACATGTGTTTGGATATGCCTTGGCAGTCTATGTGAAACCAGGTTTCACAAGAGTACCAACATACCTCTTTATGTTTCCATGTAACGGCTTTTTGGCAAGGGCCATCTAAGTGTTCGTGGTGCTCGGGTTGTCTCTCTTGCAAAATCATGTGCAGTAAGGAGTTAAAAAAAATATATTTATGGACTGGTCGTGTTGATTTTGATTTCAACATTTGAAGAACATGTATGCCGTGGAAGTTTGCTTCACAGTCCCCTTGGTTTGATAGTATATCTATGAAGGGAAAGTGTGCTGATGGTACTTGTGAAAAGAGTTTGAAGAAACCAAAGGGGTAATCAGAATCTGTATATCGAAGAAGAACAGACAACACATTGGCCAAAAGAAAAAGTACAAAATGGCAAACAACGATCTACAAATCATACATATAAAACTAAAGATCGAGTAACACGAACCCCACTAATGTGAGCTCAGGTGCTCCGGACGGGTTAGTTCCTGCTCCACTAGTGTAAGAGTGGTCTGTTGGTGAAATCAGGTGCTCCGGACGGGTCAGTTCCTGCTACACTAGTGTAAGAGTGATATGTTGGTGAAATCAGGTGCTCCGGACGGGTCAGTTCCTGTTCCACTAGTGTAAGAGTGGTCTGTTGGTGAAATCAGGTGTTCCGGACTGGTCAGTTCCTGCTCCACTAGTGTAAGAGTGGTCT
>MJUT01032201.1:105485-117279 GCA_002080005.1 Gigantidas platifrons
CTAGTGTAAGAGTGGTCTGTTGGTGAAATCAGGTGCTCCGGACGGGTCAGTTCCTGCTCCACTAGTGTAAGAGTGGTCTGTTGGTGAAATCAGGTGTTCCGGACGGGTCCGTTCCTGCTCCACTAGTGTAAGAGTGGTCTGTTGGTCTTCACTCTGTTGCTAGCTCTATATGTGCTACAGCATTTAGTTACATTAAGGATGTTAAATAATGTAAATAAGATTGGGATAAAGGCTATGCTATAATTGAACATGGCCAAGAATGAATAATAAAATTACCCTTACCCGTTTTTTTCTGTGTAGTGCTCGAGTAGGAATATTTTGTGACTCACTCTCTCTCCTTCAGTAGATGTTAGATATTAAAGTGTTAAATCTTCGTCCCTTGGGCTACTCAAGGGTGCAGGAATTGCCACACATGAGGCATATTTTAGTACATGAAAAGATACAGCTTACAAAGGATAGTTCCACGGTGAATGCAAACTGTTTGTTTTTACCAGAAGCGGACATTATTTGTTCATGGTGTCGTGTAAATAATGGCCGGTTTTTTGACCAAGTAATTGTTTTTAGGTATACATTGATGTTGTAATATCATTTAAGGCTTCTCAAGAAATACGAAAAGAAACTAGCCCGATCTTTTAATTTCACGTTCCGCTATATGGATGATGTCATTTTACTAAATAATTCTAGGTTTGGTGATTTCGTTGATCGCATCTATCCCATTGAGCTTGAAATAAAGGATACCATAGATACAGATAGGAGCCGATAGATAGATAGATAGATAGATTTATTTGATTAAATATCAACAGCAAACATTACAAATACAGTAAACATACAATTTATAAGACAATGTAAAACAATGCAAAGTATTAAAATATCATAAGACATACCCTATTCAAAACGGTCTACCTTTTATGATTTACTGATAGAAATTTAAAAATCATATACATGAATTTCAATACTACATGAATCATTGAAAAGTAAGAGCAAAAAAAAAAGTTGATATTTAATCAGGATAGCCCATGAAAGCCGTATGGCTTATTTCCAATGGGGTCCCGTTTGGCACTCATCTTACTTAACTCTGACTAAAAAAGTAAAAAGATTTCATGACTTTGGCAGGTTTTTATCATTGAAACTATAAGTTAGACAAAGATGTCAATTTGTTCGAAATTTGTCAGATAAAAATTGCTTAACACCAATTTTAAAAGCATTCGTATTTTTTTTTTATACTTTTTAAACTATTTGGCAAAAATTTCAATCCTTTATTGCATTATGATAAAAAGTAAATTTTTGTTGACCTTTTATAGAGGGTACCCAAAAATTAAACTCGCTAGATCTTGTATATTGTTGATGACAGTCCTTAATTTTTGTAAAGTTATATTTCATGTAAGACGGGCTTTTGTTATAGAATATCTTATGAACATGGTTCAACCGAAGTTGTTTCACTCTGTTTTCTACATTTAATAAACCAACACTATCCAAAACATTACAATCTATACTGGTTCTGGAACCCATGTTCTTTATCAATCTAATACATTTGTTTTGTAAAACCTGTAATTTATGTTGTAATTTTTTACATATAGATTCATACCAAGAGGAGCACGCGTAATCAAAGTGGCATTGTATGAGAGCAGACACTAGTGTTTTTCGAGAATTTTCTGACAGGCATCGACCTTGTCTATATAAAAACTTTAGTCTTGCATTAATTTTTTGGATGATATTTTGAACTATTATTTCCCCCGAAAGAAATTTGTCGATGTTAAGGCCTAAATATTTCACACTATTTGTTGAAGAAATAGTATGATTGTTGCAGACAACTTGAAATGTGTCAAATTTCGAAAGTTTACGCTTTGAGCCAAAAAGAATACATTCTGTTTTACCCAAATGCAGTGACAATTTATTATCAATTAGCCACCGACTGCAAGACTCTAGTTCTTGTCCAAGTCTAGTAGAAATAACTTCAGGATTTCTATGAGAATATAAAATTGTGCTATCAACAGCATATAATAATAATTTACATTCTGAACTGATACTAGTTGACATATCATTTACATAGTATAAAAATAATAGAGGGCCTAATATACTACCCTGAGGTACACCACAGGATATATTTTGAAAATTTGATTCTGTACCATTTACACTGACCTTTTGTTTCCTGTCCATTAAATAAGATTCAAACCATTTTGTAGACTTTATACCCATAGTTTGTAATTTATTACATAAAATAAAATGATCGACTGTGTCGAAAGCCTTTTGTAGATCAAGCATTATCATACCAGTGTAAAGTCCCTTTGATGATTGTGTTTTAATATGATCCAAAAGATGTATCAAACAGGTATCTGTAGAATGTGAACTTCTAAAACCGGACTGTAAGCTGTATAATATATTATTACGAACTAGATACTTTTCTAATTGAGAATAAACGGATTTTTCCAAAATTTTAGATACTACATCCAATATGCTTACAGGTCTATAGTTTCCAACATCGAGTCTGCTGTTCTTTTTAAAAATTGGACAGACACGAGCTATTTTCATATCATCAGGGACAATACCACTGGTAATTGATAGGTTTACCATATATGTTACAGGTTTTGATAAAACACTAGCACCATCTCGTAGGAATCTTGAGGGAATACCATCTAGACCTGTACTTTTACTGGGGTTTAGACCTGTCAACTCTTTCAGTACATAATCCTCACTGACAGGCGACAATTCAAAACATAAATTGTTTTGACTCACCATTTGGTAAAACTTTCTAAAAATATTCGAGCTAAAGTCGTAAATTTGTGTTGCCTTTGGTAATTTCTCCACTAGTGAGGCAGCTACATTAGTAAACAAATGTATTAAAATAGTTTGCAACAGTAATTGAATCATGACAGTTGACATTGCAGGGTTTCAGTTTGGGGCATTTTCTAGGCAAATGGCCTAAAGATTTTGAAAATGACCTAAACTTTGAAGACTTTTAGGACAAATATTTAGTTAAGTAAATAGGGAATGACTGATAGGCAATACCACTTTTAGGACAATTGTCCATAACATTGTTAGGTCTAACAAAAACCCTGCATTGTCAATATTTAAAACAATTTTATTATTTTCCTTCTGTTTTGTGCTATAACCCAAACTTTTAAATTGTTTCCAAAGATTTTTCGGACTATTTCTATTTTCTTCAATTTTATTCTAAAAAAATGTAGGTTGGTTTCTTTAACTTTCCGTTGGACTTTATTTCTATATTTACAATAATCTGAATAAAGCATTTTGTTACCATTTTTATTTAATTATTAAAAAAGTGATCTCTTTGCTGTATAAGCTCCAGGATTTCTGGGGTTATCCAGGGTTCAGTATGCTTTTTCACCTTCACCTCTCTTATAGGTGCTACATCATTTAAAACAGACATAAAAATTTCACAAAATATTTTCCAAGGTGAATTTACACTTCTGTTTGTATGTAATTTAGACCAATTTGCATTATTCAGCTTCTCAATAAACTCAGGTTGACTATACCTTTTAGTTGATCTAATTTTAATTATATTTTCTGTACTATGCTCACAGTCTGAATTTTTATTATTTTTTCTAGTACAGTAAGTAAGTAAATGATCACTAAGACCTATGGATAAAACACCTGATTGAGTTACTTTCTCCTCAAAATTTACAATAACATGATCTAAAAGGGTTCTACTATTAGCAGTTATTCTAGTAGCTTCTTTTATCAATTGTTTAAAGTTAAACATAGCCATTATACTTAAATATCTTTTGTATAACAGACATTTTATGTAGCATACATATATTAAAATCACCTAGGATATAAATTTCACAACCAGGGTTTATTTTATTTAATTGTTCTTCAAATACAGATACAGCCGATTAAAATCTTTATTGACAACTTTAAATTTGTTAGTGAAAGTGCCAGTACCTTATCCTGGTCGCGTTAATATTAGTAGCATGTTATATAAATAGTGTTAGTCATTTTAGTACAATACAATTAGAATTGATCAATGAATGCAATACGGATTATAAGAGTTACTATTTTTAGACTTGTTTGTTTACTTCAGTCCTAATGTAGCGTATGTACTTTCGTTTTTGACCCACGTGTTGGGAGATATGAAAAATCTAAAATGGTTTGGTTTTTGCTTACCAATATTATACATGGATTATTAAATACAACGGAGATACAATATAATTTATTTCCGACATTAATATATCCAGAAAATATTTGGGTTTTGAAAAAGAGATACTTGACTGAAATCACTCTCAATTTCTATTCAACAACTTATATTTATACAACTTTAACAAGGATAATTAATCCTCAATTAAGCTTTCGTGGTTTTAGGAAAACAAATAATTTTGTGCACTCTTAAATTTATGAATGCTCTGAGACACTCAGTACATATATGGGGGGGGGCAATATTTGTTGAATACTTAATTTCATGATCTGATACAATCGATCAAAGACCATCGTCTCGGATAAAGGCTTATGATTATTGTAATAATTAATGAGGAATATAAATTTAATTAAAGGCAATCATCACTAATTAAATTTATAATTTCATAAATAGATTAATAAAAATATAATAAAACAAATTATTTGAACAAAAACCAATGGTGGGAAGACATTTTAATCACACAAATTTTTTTTTTTTATAATGATTTATTTTGGTTAATGTGGGTGCGTTTTGGTATGAAGTGGGGTCGCTTTGGTAAAAAGTGGGGCGTTTTGGTAGGAGGCGTTTTGGTAGTGGGGGCGGTTTGACTTGTTATCGATGAAAATTGGCATACCGCGAATAATAATGAATTCACAGTATTAGTACAGGATAACAAAGTTTAGATAACACGAAACCACACGAAACATGGTGTAAAAGCGAAAGTACAAATAAACGTTGAATAAAAAAGGGGCAATCAAAAATGGACACTCCAGAGAAACTGGCAACACAATATGTGTTGGACACTCTACCCAAACACACACAAATAACGTATATAAATATAGTATAACTAGTCGTAGATTTTGAATATCAAAATAAGACAACGAGTGACCGAAGTACGCATAAGGATTAAACGAGTGGGCGGAACTTGTTCCGTCCACGAGTTTAATCATTAATGCGTATTCGGTCACGAGTGGTCTTATTTTGATATTCAAAATGTATGATTTAGTTATACTGTTTATTATATAGACTTTGAAAATTTCTTATATATTATTTTTTTTTATTTGTATATTTCATTCCACGCGTATAAATCTACGAGCAATGATACTAAGGGGTTCAGTGGAAGGATTTGCCATCTTGAAAATGGGAAATCCTCCATGTCATATTTAAAACAATACACAAAAATAATTAAAATGCTTACCTTAAAAACTTATTTTAGCTAAATTGTATCAAAATTGAAGTATACACGAAGCCAAATAACGTCTAACCTTTACGTTTCAAACTGGAAGTCTTCATATGACGTCAATGACGTCATGTTGGTTATGTTCCAAAGTCGTCAATAACATTTCGCAGAATTTTTTCAGTTTACAATCGTATGTGTATTCACCAATATCTTACCTCCTACATAAATGTAAGAAAATGATTGGTTTAGCGTGAACACGTGGACGCCCTGTATAACTCATACAGGGCGTCTGAGCCACCTGTATGTTTTTCATACAGGGTTAGTAAATTCCATACAGGGTTAGTAAATTCCATACAGGGTTAGTAAATTTCATACAGGGTTAGTAAATTTCATACAGGGTTAGTAAATTCCATACAGGGCTAGTAAATTTCATACAGGGCTAGTAAATTACCATTAATAAGTATTAGTTGACTTGATATATTTTGGGAAATTACTTGTGTTATTTAAACATTCTTTCCAGGGTTTTGAAAATAGTTTATTGTTTATGTGAAAATTTTGACTGTTCTTGCTGAACATTATGTGATATTTTTCTGTGATATACAATATCGAAAGTTTGTATTTTTCAATTATTTTAGGAATTCTTGAGTATATACTCATAAAAGTAAGAAAAAACTCAGAACTTCAAATCCAAAGGGTAGTCGGTAAGATATATTCGTTACACAGCGTGTTAGTGACCTAATACGTTATATACGGGGTCAGTAAATTCTATATGGGGCTCGACTTCGTCTCGCCCCATATGGAATTTACTGACCCCGTATATAACGTATTAGGTCACTAACACACTGTGTAACTAATATAACACCACAAGGGACGTAACCACCACATTTATAGTTGTGTAAAAGTAGTTCCGGCGGGAAAAAAACTGATATTTCACATGTGAAATATCGGAATTTATTTCACGGATAAATCCCCATAATTCACACCTGTCTATATAATAAGACATGTGCACTCATGCAAACAGCTGGAGGTAAAGACAAAGTAAATTAATATACAGATATAATGCTTTATTATATTGTCATAGCAAAGCTGTTTACTTTAACGAGGACTAATAACTAGGCCAATACGGAAATCATCACGTAATTATATATTTATTAATTAACCATACAATTTTATCTTGTAATGGGTATTTATAAAATTGATATATTTATTAATTAACCATAAAATTTTATCTTATAATGGGTATTAATGATAAAATTATAAACTCGGCCAATATAAAAAATAATAAGCCAATATCGGAAAAACTAAGCCAACATCGATATTGGCTTAGTTTTTTTTTTTTTTTATATTGGTCGAGTTTATGATTTTATATTGTAAAGACAGTTTAGGTTATATTGACAACAATAACATAGAGTTTATTAATAATCGTAATTACAATCGAGGAAACTTTACATTTTGTTGTAAAAAGTTAATTATAAGGAATATTTGAAATTTTTGAACAGGATATACTTGAACAGATTACGCTTTTCATAAACTGCTTCGCCAGATTATATATCGTATAACCTGTTCAAGAATAGAAAATATTCCTTAAATAATCTTTTGAACCGCATTGATCCAAATCTTTGTCGTCTTCCGTGTAATTGTGGTTCGCAATGGAATGAAACAGTGTATAATTATGAATGCTCTATAACAGGACAAACAGTGTTATTTATTATCATCTAGATTAATATGGGAAAATGTTGTATTTATTTGGAAAACACGTCTCCGCAGAGGACATGTTTTTCCTACTCAAATAAGCTCTGTAGATAAAGATAAAATAATTCATCATCGTCATCATCGTCATCATCATCATCGTCATCATCATCATCGATTATTCCGTATTTACTTGGATTCTTGGAAATATCGATAATGTCGTCCTGGAAAAAAGTATATATAAATAGATATAAATACACATTATACCGGGATGTGAATTTTACACTGGAACGGATCTATAAATAAGCTTATCTAACATTCCCACGGAAAGTAGAATGTTGATTGGGTCGGATATTTACGAAGGGTCATCCATTGCATGTTGAAAGGCAGTAGTTTTAACTATCAGTTATCAGTCTTATTTTATCGGATATGGCGCTCTTGACTGACAGATGGGACTCTTAAACGACTCGGCTTTCACCTTACCGTTTACCAGGGGCAGCTGTCCGTCAAAATGCCATTTTCGACCAAAGGAGACTGGTCACGTATTTTGTCAGTTTGTATTAATAAAATGTATGTGTGTGTGTGCGTTGGGGGACACTATAATATAATATAGAGTTCCTCTCTACATTAAAAACTATATGTAATATTGCTACACATCTGTTACACATAAAAAATTGATAAAGGTTACAGGTCAGTGTATCTCAAATTAAGTACCTAATCAAAACTGACAACAAATAAACACTCATAGATGTTTCCCATGATATGAGTTCGTGTTCGCTGTTTAACTCGGAAAACCGTGGAATAAATGACTTGTAACATGAAACCATCTAGGTAGTTGATTTTTGCACGGCTCTCGGAGACTAATAAAACTACAGCCCAGGTTTAAAGTTTGCAATATCTCGTATCTGCCTGTAGTAATTCATAGTTCTTAGCTGTTGCTTACATTCTGGTGTATAAACCATAAAAAGATCAAAGGAAAAGAATGCATTCATGTTACAAATATATGAACTGTTTGACCCATGTTATTTCATACTTTAAGAAAACATGAATGTGTTCTTGAATATTTTTTATCAGTTCCAGTTTTAGCTCTCAAGAAGAAAGATGTAGACTTATAAATATGACTTGGGCTTATTCCCTTACAATAATATTATGTTGTGTTATC
Source organism: Gigantidas platifrons (assembly GCA_002080005.1). NCBI lineage: Eukaryota > Metazoa > Mollusca > Bivalvia > Mytilida > Modiolidae > Gigantidas > Gigantidas platifrons. Next base: position 113,649 of record MJUT01032201.1, read on the forward strand.
CAAAACAATAACACAACAATATATATTGAATCTTTTTAGACAGAGTATATATCAAAACTAAATGAAAGCACCAAAGGTGATGTTAAACGATCGAACATGCTTGCATGTAGATTTTTTGTATGCTATGCAGAATCGCAAAATATCAGTATACTTCTAGAAAAAGATGTCAAACTTTGAAATAGTAAATTGAGAGCAAACTCCAGAGACATCAATATGTTATTCACATATAGGGGGAACTACTAATATAATTATTGAATAGTGCCATAAATGGAAAGAACAGTTGGTGTAGGAGCTACTACTATAACATGCAACAACCCAGTTTTACATTCTATTACATTATTATTTTATTTCCCATCAACTGTTTACCAGACACTACATCTGTTTTGAAGGGGCAAGCAAATCAATGTGACAGTCAAAGTGAAATATAGTGCATTTGTGGGTTTAATTTTATACCTTGGAAAAGGGAAATATTTTTCTATATGGGGTCTTTTTCGCGGAAGGGGAATGTGACTCTTGAACAAATTTACAACACTTATTAATAGATCTGACGATGAACTTTTATCCAATGATATACATTGTATATATATATAGCCTTCCGAAGACAACATCCGCGTCCTTTCCATTTTTATCTTTTTTGTTTTGAAGCCAACATCAACATTCAGTTCCCGGAATTCCCTCATCCATTTACGGACACCTACTAGAGTATTATACAGGTTTTTTTTCCATTATTTGTGTCCAAGTTTGTTTGCCGGTTGCCCTACATCGATACTTTTATTTCATGCTTATTTTTAGGTGGAACATACTTTAAAAGAATGTATTGTTGACATAAATACGTCAGCAGTGAGTCAAGGTTAACAGGTCAAAACCTCTTTGGGATTTTCTAGATTTTTCATTAGATAGTACGTCAAACATTAGAACAAGTGTTGTCTAAAGCACTGGTTCCCAATCCTGAACAAAACTACGATGGTCGAGAACTAACGACACTGACAAACCAGTTGAATTGTAACCCCCAGCAGCATAGGATATAAATAGACTATATGTTTTAAAATCTATTATAACATTAAAAACAGAAAACACACATTTCGGAACAGGACAAAAGTAGAAAGGTACAATTTTTGTACACTTGCTGAAATATCCATACGCATTTTTTGTTGTTCAAATGTCAATTTTCAGACGCAGTACGAAAATCAAAGTCTTTTACATAATAAACCAGTGTTCTAGCTAGGATTTCAAAAGGGTAGGGTTCTACTTCTGGAAAGGGCACTTTTATGCGTAAACGTTGGCTGAAAAAGGGCACTTTAATGCACAGAGCTTCTATAGCTACAGAGTTAATATGGTCAGTACTTGATTCGTGCTCTCTAATTTTATCTAGTCTAAGTGACACACATCCTGTTGTAGCCCATACATTTTTCATATTGTGTCTGGTACACAAGAAACAGAGCAAAATTTGATATAATTGATCTTAATTTTTTTTTATACCAATGTTGTAAAGTTTTTCAAAATATTTGTATTGTAATGGATGTCTATTTACGCATGTGTGTTATTACTACAGGTAATGTATAGAACTGGTTGTTGCTAAATATTGTCTTTGTTTCAGTTTAAGTAGACAGGTTTTTATTTCAGATTAAAAGTAAGTGGTTTTATTGTGTTTTGATAATAAAACAATGTAAATGGCATATTAGATTTTGTTAATTTTGGTTTGTTTCAAGTATAAATGTACAACAAAGGGAAATAATTCATTTTTTATATCGACTTACGAAGTTGAAAAATACGATGTCAAACTTTTGTTTTCCTTTGCCACTTTCTTTCAAACGTCTTTTCCGGGAAGGCATTGTGAATGATATGAATTTCAAAGTTCAAATTTTTATAATTACCGTGAAATCTAATCAGAAAATCGATCGATATACGTTACATTAGTTAATGTTCTAAATTTAACTTTGACATATTCAAATTAGATAGGGGGCGCTACAATGTAAACATGAAACAGTTGTTCGAAACGTGAACCAAACTGGCGACATATAAGCGACAAAAAATGAAAACACATATAAAAAGGGCACTTGTGTTTACGAAAAAGACATCCACGTTAGTCACACAGGGCAGGCGCTGCAAACACAATATCAATTTCTAGATATTAAAATATCCATCCGCAAAATCCGCGTTGCAACAAAGAAATACTGATAGATGAGCAAACGTGCATACAAGTACCCGATATTGAGGGGGATTTATAATATATGAATGTTGCATGCATGCTCTTTCTGATATTTAAGTTACTCGCCCTCTTACAATTGACTCTATATGGACTATAGTTTTGTCTGAGTGGAAGGTTGCGACACATGTTGTGTAAAGCAGTGTCTTCCGGTTTACACGAGCGCTAGCATTAAACGATATCTCACAAAGTTCGATCGTTTAAAAAAACATGTACAATCTGTTTATAATTTGTTCGTAGACATTCATTTAATATATATTTATGGAACAGTCAAAATATAGTTAACCTCGGACTTTCTGCCGCGGTCAATAAACTATAATCTAGTCAATATTGTACAATTAATGCCTGCACTTAAGGTGAACATCATCATTGTTCACCCGAGGGGTGTTGTTTTCCCGAAGGCTTTTACCCGAAGGAAAACAACATCCCAAGGGTGAACAATTATGATGTTCACCGCAAGTGCAGGCAATAATTGTTTTATTATACTGAAACTCTATTCACAATAATGTTGGATGCAATAAACACTTATTTGTGTGTTTTTATCTTGTGTTTCCATAAACTTCATATTTGTGTTTTTAACTTCCGGTCAAGATTGTAATTCCGAAATGCAAAAACGGATACATTTCGGATATTAACCTTGATCAAAGAAAAACCTTGAGAATACCCGATTTTGAATAGTCTATGAGAATCGAAGAAAAGAAAAAACGCGAAATATGATTACAGTACTGTTCACCCGGTCATCAGTAAAAAGCACTGATGACCGGTGAAAGAGAGAAAACAAGGAATTTAGGATTCATTAGTTAAAATATTCCTCTTGATTTTCTATTGAAAAAAGATACTGAAGTATAATAAACTGTTAGCTGATTGTGTCTGGTGAATATACTGATGTCTGGTCGATAAACCACTACAAAGTCAAGAGATTCTGAACAGACCAGTTTTTGTGCTAGATATTCTGAAAAGTGTCTGAAAATTCTGAAAATTAATAAAAATTCTGAACAGATTCTGAACATTACTGAAAATTCTGAACATATTCTGAAAATTCTGAACAGATTCTGAACATTTCTGAAAATTCTGAACAGATTCTGAACATTGCGAAAAATTCTGAACAGATTCTGAACATTGCTGAAAATTCTGAACAGAGTCTCAACAGATTCTGAACAGATTCTGAACATTACTGTGAACATTTTTAACAGATTTTAAAAACATGAAATTTGTTTCAAATGATTTATTTTTTTTAATGTAATCAATTTATACATATAAACCCTAACCTTTTTTTTTATTCTGTGCATAATTTTCCAATCTTATTCTCAATGAAAACATTCATCTGGAAATATTATACTTATAACTTATGAAATACAAAGGTAAGTCACCTGTGAGTGATGGTTTTACCTGTACATATAGGTAATTAGTCATTTCCTGTTGTAT
>MJUT01032201.1:117767-130591 GCA_002080005.1 Gigantidas platifrons
TGTTTTTGGAGATTTTTTCAAAGATATTTTTGTTTTTGGATGAAGTTGACAGATTATCCTTTCTTCTTGTGTGAGGTTTTTTTAACCAATAAAATTGTTACATTTGTGTGTAAAGGAAGTACGTGTATATTTACATCATTAAAATATCCCGTTTAAAACAACAACTTGATTTCTGAATAAACAAGCAGGATGTACACCTCACCAATAACAAACTTTATCACATAATGTTGTATCGAGTACACCTTACCACTGACAAAATGCCATGAATATTCCAGTATATCACTAAAAGCAATGATGGAATACACATCCAGAGGTCACCACATAGTTTTAACCTAAGCAAAACAGGTTGCATCAAGATCTTATCACTATCAAATGTATCAATTTAACTATCTGCTGTATAATTTAATGTGGGAAAAGAAATGTCATGAACATACAAGCAAACTTTGTCCTATATTTAAAATTAAAATTTGTGACTTTTTGTCCTGATTTGTGACATTTTGTCCTGTGACTTTTTGTCCTATCAAAATTGTGACTTTTTGTCCGTTTACCAAAAAAATATCTGGGATTATAATATGCTAATTTATATATCCAGCTGTCTAATTTTTTTTCCAAAAATGGGATTTCTTGAACTTGTACTTGTATAAAAAAATGTACAAGTATTGTTATTTTCCCCCAAAAAAGTTGAACTCTACGATTATGATTCTTTTTTTTCTCTTCTGATATGGAGATTTAATGAAATTGTGTTTCTATTTAAAAAATCATAATTATTGTCCAAATACATATTTGGCATTTCTTTTATACAGGAAAACCATTATAGTTTAGTTATTGCACAATAAACAAACGTCTCTGCAATACAAATCTACAAAATTTATCATAATTCTTAAAGTTCATTAAACTTAATTACATTTAGTTATGCAACAATACTAAAACATTCTTATAAAAATCACATACAGTATATGTACAAATTAGTTCTCTGGTAAAATACAAGTAACAATACTGATGATACAGGAAGAGCCCATACTGTGAGGGCCATCTATTTTAAGATGCCATTCAATGAAAATATCAACCTGGCCATATTGTTACATAATAAAAAGATTAGAATTAGATAAGAAATTAAAATTGATAGAAGTCATGTATGTTTTTAATGAAAATTAATTAACACATTAAGTCACATTTCATTTGTTAAGCCTAACTTGGGTCAGTTATCAATTAAAAAGACAAAAATAGTTTTTTTTTTTTAAATCTGTCTGATAAGGATTTACCTAAATAACGATATTGTGATTGTTATTTCTTAATAAATTGTATTAAAAATCATTTTAATTTATGAATTAATCCTCTTTCTGTTTACGTACATGTTTTGCATTTATTTTCAATAAAATTTCTTTATTATTTCATCCCATTTTCCTTAATTTAGCTTAATCTTATGTTAACAGCAAGCTACATGACCCTACATATACTGTTATCCACAATAAATTCAGGGAAAAGAGATGAAATAAGAAAGAAATTTTAATATATGAATTTTTACAAAAGTTTTTTTTTTTTTTTCAGTGGTTAAATCTTAACAGACTTACTCTGAGACTTATTCATACATTTTTAGATTGTGTTCTGATAGTTATTTTTTTTATTATAAATTTCACTTTTGAGACCTTTTACAAAAGATTAATTATTTTTTCCTCAACTTGTTAAATTTCAACAGACTTATTTTTATATTTTTAGATTGTTTTTTAGTTTTGTTCAGTTTTTATATAATAAATTTCACTTTTCAGACCTGCATTACTATGTGAAATATTACAAGTTATATTTAATTAAAATGTAATGAAAATGAAGTAAAATATACTTAGCTAAAGAAAAATTGGAATGATAAATTTAATGAGAAATGAAATAATGTACATTTTCTTGTAATTAAAAAAAACATATACATGTATATATGAAGAAAAATTGAAATGAAGAAAATGACAAATTTATAAATAGTACCCATCTCCACAGTATCACCTGTGGTTCCAATATACAACAGGAAATGACTAATTACCTATATGTACAGGTAAAACCATCACTCACAGGTGACTTACCTTTGTATTTCATAAGTTATAAGTATAATATTTTCAGATGAATGTTTTCATTGAGAATAAGATTGGAAAATTATGCACAGAATAAAAAAAAGGTTAGGGTTTATATGTATAAATTAATTACATTAAAAAAATAAATCATTTGAAAAAACTTTCATGTAATTATTTTTTAAAATCTGTTAAGACTTTTAAGTAATGTTCAGAATCTGTTAAGAATTTTGAGTGATGTTCAGAATCTGTTCATACACTGTTCAGAATTTTCAGCAATGTTCAGAATCTGTTCAGACTCTGTTCAGAATTTTTAGCAATGTTCAGAATCTGTTCAAAATTTTCAGCAATTTTCTGAATTTTTAGAATCTGTTCAGAATGTTCAGCAATGTTCAGAATCTGTTCAGAATTTTTAGCAATGTTCAGAATCTATTAAGAATCTGTTCAGAATGTTCAGTAATGTTCAGAATCTGTTCAGAATTTTCAGCAATTTTCAGAATTTTCAGAATCTGTTCAGAATTTTCAGCAATTTTCAGAATCTGTTCAGAATTTTCAGTAATGTTCAGAATCTGTTCAGAATTTTAAGTAATTTTCAGAATTTTCAGACACTTTTCAGAATATCTAGCACAAAAACGGGTCTGTTCAGAATCTCTTGACTTTGTAATGAACCCAGGTATCGATCTAAACAAAGGACTATCATTGCTTACAATTGTAGAAGAAACACACTCTATGTACTATCTAATATTTAAATGATAATTAAGGCCACCACATTTCTTTCATAGAACCAATATTGTACAGATCACAACTTTTACTACGTCCCGACGAATAATAAAGAATAATGTAGATATCACATTTAGTGTGCACGACACGTTTTAAAAAACATCTTTAATTATTTTATCGCTATGATAGTATGTTTATCAAGGATTTGGTAATGTGACGTCATTATAACGTCACATTAGAAAACAGCGATATCATTGCGTGCGTCCTTGACAACGCTTATCGATTAGTGATAATTGGAATCATCTCAGCGCTTACGTGATATGAAATATATTGGTTTTAAACATCAAAGGGACAATAAACAAAAAAGCGATAAATACCCATTACATATATAGTGTGGTGGTACAAGACTATGTATCAGGTCGAGCCTGTTGTGTGAACCAGTATCACTACGAGTCGCGATAGCGACGACTTGTGATGCGGTTAGTTCACGCAACAGGCAAGACCTGATACATAGGCTGGTACCAACACACTAATTATGTAATAAGTTTATCTAACATTTCAATTAAAACAAATTCTAAACAAATAACAAGGATCGAATCAATATTTACAACCTTTTTTTACAATACGTTATTTGTTGCCGTTCTTTCACCAATGTCGAGTTACTGTTCAATCACTTTCAGTGTCACTGTACAATCCGACAACGCATTTAAAAAAGAAATGTGGACCTTACAGTTGCCGGAAATATTGATACTATGTCTTTACGTTGCCTACATTTTTTCGCCGGATTCCAATGATATGACGTCATGACAAAGGAGTTCGGCAGAGAACGTCTCGTGCAACGTTGCGCATTCTTTTATCACCACAGTGTGCTGATACAACATCTTGTATCAGACACCTTGTATCAGACAGGCTACTTTTGTTAATTTCAAAGGAAAACGTACATAATGTTAGATACTACTATTTATCAAGGGCACTCACAGCCAAAATATTTGAAAGTCAAATAATTAAAAAGTCTTTAGCAGCAATAAAACCACAGGACATGAACATAATATACAATATCGCTGATTGCTTATGACTAAAGAAATAAGCCTCTATAATACAATATTTAGGAATTTTAAGTTGCTTAAATAGTTATTGGGTGCAAAATTGATTAAATGTTAAGGGATGGTTCTGCGTAACTGGTTCCTACAATGGAAACAAATTTGCTTGAATAATATTCATATTAAGATAAGTGAAACTGCACCATTTAATGAGTACAAAGTCGATTAAATAATAATTATATTAAAAAATATTTCCACGAAACTATTTGGTCTTCAGTCATGTTTAATATTTAAACAAAGGCAATGCAAATCGTCCCCTCGCCTATAAATTTGACATGGTTAACTTGACCTATGACCTTGAAAATCAATTGGGTTCCAGATTTTCTTAAGGACTAAGTATGTACCAAGCTTGGTCAAAATCCATTGACGGATGTTGATTCTAGAGTGTTCACAAGGATATTACAGGGTAACAATTAGACCCTGTGACCTTGAACTTTGACCTATGACCTTGAAAATCAATACGGTCCCAGACTCTTCTAAGAACTAAGTATGTACCAAGCTTAGGCAAAATCCATTGAGGAATGATGATTCTAGAGTGTTCACAAGGATGCTACGTGGTAAAAGTTTGACCCGATGACCTTGACCTTTGACCTATGACCTTGAAAAATCAATAGGGTTCCAGATTCTTTTAAGAACTAAGTATGTACCAAATTTGGTCAAAATCCATTGAAAGATGTAGATTCTTTAGTGTTCACAAGGATGTTACGCTGTAAAACTGTGACCCATTGACTTTGACCTATGACCGTGACAATCAATAGCGCTTCAGATTCTCTTAAGGACTAAGTATATACCAAGTTTGGTCAAAATCCATTGAAGAATGTTGATTCTAAAGTGTTCACATGGATGTTATGTGGTAAAAAAAATTGACCCAGTGACCTTGACCTTTGATCTATGACCTTGCAAATCAACAGGATTCCAGACTCTCCTAAGGACTAAGTATGTACCAAGTTTGGTCAAAATCCATAGAGGGATGTTGATTCTAGAGTGTTCACAAGGATGTTACGTGGTAAACATTTGACCCGATGACCTTGACCTTTGACCTTTGACCTTGAAAATCAATACGGTTCTAGATTCTCATACGAATTAAGTATGTACCAAGTTTGGTCAAAATCCATTGAAGGATGTTGATTCTATAGTGTTCACAAGGATGTTACACTGTAAAAATGTTCCCCGGTGACTTTGACCTATGACCTTGACAATCAATTGGGTTTCAGATTCTCTTAAGGACTAAGTATGTACAAAGTTTGGTCAAAATCCATTGAAGGATGTTGATTCTAGAGCGTTCACAAGGAGGTTATGTGGTAAAAAATTTGAACCGATGACCTTGACCTTTGACCTATGACCTTACAAATCAATGGGGTTCCAGACTCTCCTAAGGATTAAGTATGTACCAAGTTTGGTCAAAATCCATCGAGGGATGTTGATTTTAGTGTGTTCACAAGGATGTTACGTGGTGAAAATTTGATCCGATGACCTTTTAATTTAAACTTATTTTATTGTTCATAAAAAAACAAACGGATTAGACACAAGTTTTTCAACTTAGAATTGTCTTCTCCAATAAACATACATATATACAACATACATTGAACATGAATGACTTATAATATACAATTTAATTCAGCTTGAAGACAAGAAAACATAAATAAAACAGTACGACTCAATGGCATTGGTTTTTATAATTCGTGCCAAACAGACCTTAACACATTTTAATATGTAATCGAACACACCACTCTAAGTGTTAAGGTAAAACTCACCTGTATGCACAACAATGAGTGATTTAAATTTTGATTATGTTACTAGGATTTATTGGATTTTCATTTTCTGTAGGTATACTTTTTTCACTTTTCGATAATTAAACCTTTAATACATCAAAACCATTGAGTCGTAAAAAATACAAAGAAAAATAAGTATGGCATTCGGGTATTGTACTTATCAATATACGAACAAAGTATTAACTAAATAAAGAAAATTAAATGACCTTGACCTTTGACCTATGACCTTGAAAACCAATAGGATTCCAGATTCTTTTAGGAACTAGGTATGTATTAAGTTTGGTCAAAATCCATTGAAGGATGTTGATTCTATAGTGTTCACAAGGATGTTATGCAGTAAAAATGTTATCCGGTGCCCGTGACCTTTAACCGATGATCTTGAAAATCAAAAGCCTTTCAGATTCCTTTAATGGCTAAGTATGTACCAAGTTTGGTCAAAATCCGTTGAAGAATGTTGATTCTAGAGTGTTCACAAGGATGTTATGTGGTAAAAACTTTGAACCGATGACCTTGACCTTTGACCAATGACCTTGAAAATCAACAGGGTTGCATATTATCTTAGGGACTTAGTATGTGTCAAGGTTGGTCGAAATCCATTGAAGGATGTTGATTTTAGAGTGTTCACAAGGATATTACGAAGGACGAATGGACGGAACGAAGGAAGGATGGAAGGACGGATGGAAGGACGGATGGTAGCGTTACTATATCCTTTCGCAACTTCGTTGGAGAGGGCATAATAAACGTTAGAGAGCACCGAAGACCCAATAAAAAAAAATGGGCAATCCAGAGAAACTGGCAACATTGGGCACACAAGACACAGGACGAAGACAAACAGAACAAATAACACACCACTATACACACTAAATGACACTTGAGGCTACATGCTCTTTTTGATAGAACTAATATGTGAAGAGTAGATATATTATGCATAATGTTCAAGATTATAGAGTTCCTTATGTGTGCCGGGTTATATGTGAGGGTTGGAATTTTATCCACATGTGGAAAACACTTCCATGACCGCATCATTTCACTAAGAGGGGAGGTTTGGGCCCCACCACTTTTTTTTTATTGAATTGGCAGTACCAAGTCAGGAAAGTAAGCGATCGTGTTTCCCTGTGTTAGGGATGTCGATTTCTACGATATTCTATTGTATTTGGAACTGTTCCAACAGTGTTTTTTCGTTGTTGTTTTTTTTTCTCCATTTTATTGCAACACTCAGTTATTTTTGCTTACTATACTTACAAAATCATCGGCTGTTATTGTTGTCATAGATAATAACTTAGATTTTAAATCGTTCTCAGACATTTTTCCTTCTTCTATCTCCTTGGCATATACCTAAATCAGAACGATTAATAAGGTAAACAATATAATAGTTTAGATTCCCTCTAGAATCATGTATTTTTTCCATGTCTATTGTAGTCAAACTCCAGATAAATTCCGCGTCCGCTCCGAATATGACATTCTCCGCTGGATACAATCATTAGTGGACAGTAGTATGCGGATTGGAGCTGGAGCGGTAATGGAGTATGCATTGTAGCTAGGGTATAAATGAAAGAATAAAGTATTATTTATCATGTTGATGGAATTCCATTTTATTTTCTAAAATAATATTATAAGTTTCTCAAATTTATATTTCATGTTGATCCACACGTTCCTATTTGCTTTCATAAAAACGTAAATATCTAATTATGTGCCCATGTTGCGTTTCTGGAATAACTTTCACCAGGTACACCGATAGCATTGTATACGTTAACCTTCACAAGGTACACTGATATCATTGTATACTTTGACCTTCACCAGATACACTGATAGCATTGTATACTTTAACCTTCACCAGGTACACTGATATCATTTCATACTTTAACCTTCACCAGGTACACTGATAGCAATGTATACTTTAACCCTCACCAGGTACACTGATAACATTGTATGCTTTAACCTTCACCAGATACACTGATAGCATTGTATACTGTAACCTTCACCAGGTACACTGATAGCATTGCATACTTTAACCTTCACCAGGTACACTGATAGGATTGTATACTTTAACCTTCACCAGGTACACTGATAGCATTGTATACTTTGACCTTCACCAGATACACTGATAGCATTGTATACTTTAACCTTCACCAGGTACACTGATAGCATTGTATACTTTAACCTTCACCAGGTACACTGATAACATTGTATACTTTAACCTTCACCAGGTACACTGATAGGATTGTATACTTTAACCTTCACCAGGTACACTGATAGCATTGTATACTTTAACCTTCACCAGGTACACTGATAGCATTGAATACTTTAGTAGATACTACATGCTGACATTTGAACTATTTAATAAATCACAACACATAGTTTTTCATATATAAAATTAAATCATGTTTTTGAAAAACTGTATTACCATCTTAATACGTTCATTCCCTAAGCCTGCAGCTTTTCTGTGATTGACTATCTTTCCACCGGTGATGTTGGCAATACATTCTAATCTTTCCTGAAAGTACAACAATTATGTAAGCTTAAATAAAGTTATCATAATAATTATTCTTTTTGATAAAAGGTCTGGTGTATAACTTATACAATTTGCTTATTAGATAGACAATTTCTACTTAGCCAACTAACTATAGTTTTTGACAATTATCCTTATCGTTTGAATATGTACAGCTACTGCTAGTTTGGTTCTTATGATTCAATATTTCATTTTCATTGATAATAAAAATGTAACTTTCTATAACACTGTTTAATCTGTATTGCAATATACATTATATGCATTGTATAATAGTCATATATATATATATGTATATTAGGGATATGGATTTTACATCTTTCTACGAATTTTCTATATTGAATCGAATATGAAGACATGATGATGTTAAATGCTTTGCAATGGCTACCATGTCCAGGTACATGTGCCAACAGTCAAAAGAATGATCAACATTTTGGCTTCTAGTATTGTAATCATTCCTCTGCTTACTTCATTAATATAATCTCTGAACTGTGACTTACCTCGTTACAATATTTACGATAAATTCAACTATGAATTAAACTTATTTTTATTTGCAAAATATCAAATTAATGATATGATACAAGAAAAGTGTAAAGATACAAAATCGATAACCAGAAGCCATAAACGACAACACAACGGCCAAACGAAAAGGGACAAACAATGATCTACAAAACAATACACAGAGCACCAAAGACGAATCCCAACAAAAAACCAAGGGTGAACTCAGCTGCTTCGGAAGGGTTATACGTTCCTGTTCCACATGTGGCAGCGTCGTGCTACTCTTATTATAAACCTGATTATAAGCTAACATTATATAGAGTCCTGGTTCTACAATTTACAGCTGCTCCGGAAGGGTTATCAGTTCCTGCCCCTCGTGTGGCATCCGTAGTGTTACTCTGGTTAATTAACACTGTGATAATTTACAGCATACATTAAGAAGACATCATCCTTACTTACCTTGTCAAAACAACCCACAGGTATACACACTACTTGTGTCTTTGAATCGCCAAGTTCTCTACAGATGTCATCAAGTTTTTCAATCATCTTAAACAAATAAATGAAAAATAATTTTACATTGGACATGAATCAAGCAGTCACTAAGTACAATCGAGTGTATAACACTTGCATGACCATATCATTGTATTCAGAGGAAGGTCCATAAAACTAGTTTGGCACATCCACTTTTTATTGAAGTGCCTGTACCTAGCAAGGAAAGCAAAGGGATCAGCAATATATTAATGTGTTAGGACTATCGATTTCATCTCTGTTTTAACAATTTTGGAAGAGTTGTGACAAAGTGGTATTTTTTGTTTCTCATTTTATTATTGCTACATATATTTGATAGCATGGACAGTACATTTATATAAACATCCAATGGAATTCATTTCTGTGTTACATAGTATGCATTTAAGGCAAGCTGAATGTTGATTTGTCTTATATATAAGTATATTAACTTTTATCTTTTCATATGTATATTTTTATATTTGATAAGCTACCAATAGGAGAAGATCTCATAAATTGGTGAAACTTGTGTCTGATTTGTTTTTACCATATGAGCAAATAAAATAGCTATACATTAAAAAAATCGTTTTACCTTCTCAAACCCGTGCAAATGCATACACCAATTTGTTTTCAAATTATCATGAAAGAAACTTCAGTCGAAGTTATCAGACCGTCCAGGAAGGCTCTCGGTTTCATTCGGACTTCTCGTGTCGCTTTCTTGTATTCATTTAGACCATATATTGTTTACATGTCATATTGGCCACTCCCCCACAAAGCTATATATTCACACAGTAATATATATCTTATAATTGAAGTCTTACGTATGTCGGTATGATAAATCATCACTATATTGACATATTGAAAGCAATATCTAATTACTTATCATATTAGTCATTTGAAGGAATAGCCATGTCTTGCAACAAAGCACAAACATAATGCCATCCTAATGTCAGTCTGTTACAATAAATACCACTTATTTTTTCTATGACGTTCATGGTAGGCCAACTACAATGCCATTATACAAAAACCAAATGATTTCCCACCTTATAAATGTCATGCAATAACACGATTCAAATATTTAAATCGTAGCATTGTCTTTTAGCTAATTTTAACCAAAACCACACAGAAAAATCTAAAATGATAAGAGACCCCCCACCGCAAATAAAAAAAATCCAGGTGAACCCAGGTGCTCGCAAAGGGTAGGCATTTCCTGCTTCTTATAAGACACGCGCAATGTTACTCATATATTCAATACATGTTGGATACCACTGTACGTAAAAAGTATAAATTGTTCTATTCAAATAAAACTGATCAATAGCTAGTGGTAATTGTATATGCTCTATCTTATAAATCAGTACTGTACCTACCAGTGTTTCCTCTTTCTTGTCATGAGTATTTAAATCTGGCAGATTTGTATTGCCTATTATACACTCAGATGGCGTCAGATTCCCGTCTGATATCAAATATANTAGTCATAAACATTACAGCAATTACTTTTGTTCACATTTAACATTAGAAAAATTATATTTCAGTAAATTATTATTTCTTTCAAAATGAAATAATATAAAGCATATTATAAACGTCCCTGAAAAATAAAAGCATCATTGAATATAAATACTAAATAATTGATGTAAACTCTGTTCTTGATTGAAATAATTATTTTTTCCACTGTTACAATATTCATATGAAACCTATGTACATTCTCATATCCTGTAAAATCAATGTTTTCCAATGTGAAATAACTCAACTTGTGCTGTAACATTGTAAATGTCGGATAATATCCATGTTTTTGATGTTCATGTTCATGTAAAAGCAATGTTTTTTAGTTTGTATTTTCAGGTTACATTATTCGTGTAAAAGTCATGTTTTTTTCCCATTTGAATTTTCACGTTACAGTATTTAAAGATAACATCAAGGCTTTATCAACCAAAATGTTCAACTCTCTTGTGACATCAATGTTATACTAACTAGATGTTTCACGTTACAACGCTCTTGTGAAATCAATGTTATACTAACTAGATGCTTCACGTTACAACGCTCTTGTGACATCAATGTTATACTAACTAGATGCTTCACGTTACAATATTATGTGACATCTATGTTATACTAACTAGATGCTTCACGTTACAATATTATGTGACATCAATGTTATACCAACTAGAAGGTTCACGTTACAATATTATGTGAAGTCAATGTTCTACCAACTAGATGCTTCATGTTACAATATTATGTGAAATCAATGTTCTACCAACAAGATGCTTCACGTTACAATATTATGTGAAATCAATGTTATACTAACTTGATGCTTCACATTACAATATTATGTGAAATCAATGTTATACCAACAAGATGCTTTCACGTCACAATATTATGTGAAATCAATGTTATACTAACTGGATGCTTCACGTTACAATATTATGTGAAATCAATGTTATACCAACTAGATGCTTCACGTTACAATATTATGTGAAATCAATGATATACCAACTAGATGCTTCACATTACAATATTATGTGAAATCAATGTTCTACCAACTAGATGCTTCATGTTACAATATTATGTGAAATCAATGTTATACCAACAAGATGCTTCACGTTACAATATTATGTGAAATCAATGTCATACTAACTAGATGCTTCACGTTACAATATTATGTGAAATCAATGTTATACCAACTAGATGCTTCACGTTACAATATTATGTGAAATCAATGATATACCAACTAGATGCTTCACATTACAATATTATGTGAAATCAATGATATACCAACTAGATGCTTCATGTTACAATATTATGTGAAATCAATGTTCTACCAACTAGATGCTTCACTTTACAATATTATGTGAAATCAATGTTCTACCAACTAGATGCTTCACTTTACAATATTATGTGAAAACAATGTTCTACCAACTAGATGCTTCGTTACAATATTATGTGAAATCAATGTTATACCGACTAAATGCTTCACGTTACAATATTATGTGAAATCAATGTTCTACCAACTAGATGCTTCACGTTACAATATTATGCGAAATCAATGTTCTACCAACTAGATGTTTCACGTTACAATATGTGAAATAAAAGTTTTATCAATGTGTATTTCATGTTTATAGAACAATCTGGATCATGTACGCTCAAAGTCAAAAGATTGGAAAGACAATGGCGGAGGTGAATCTTAATTATAATAAATAATTACATAATTTAGGAATTGTAAATTTTAGTAATCAATATATTTCATAAAAGCCCAATAAGAGTCGTAACACTGACAACTAGGCGGATGATACTCTCTGGGGACGTATGGTACAGTATGTCCACATAGCATCACATATCAACGACGACTTATAATTATTACAACAGTACGTACCTCTGGCAGCTATGACGGATTTACAAAGTTGTAATCCAGCAATCATTGGAGATGGTCCACCTGGCTCCGGCAAGTTATCTAAAAGTGTTTAATATAAACACTATTTACAAATTGCATGTACTTATTATTATGTGGATGCATGTAAGATTAAAACTAAAAACACTCGTTTGTTTTATAGAAAAGAATGTTTTATTTCTAGGTGTCTAAGTTAATAATTAAATTTGTTCACGCTACGATATAGCTGAGCTAAGCTGGAGTTCACGCTACGATATAGCTGAGATAAGTTGGAGTTCACGCTACGATATA
>MJUT01032202.1:0-16062 GCA_002080005.1 Gigantidas platifrons
ATGTTTCTGTGTTTATTGTTTTTGTTTTTTATGACAATTTGTTATGAATATTTCGTGTATTTAGAACAACATGGGGAGTAAGTTAGTTATACACTTCGGTATACGGTGTTTCTGGATTAGAAACCCCTCCGGCCTCCGGATACACCTATACCGAAGTGTATAACTATTACATACATAACAGTTGTACGAATCCCTTATTCTTTACTTACTGTCATACATGTTTGTACCTCTGTTTAGTTGAGCCAAAATTTCAAACTTTATTTTCCAGTAGTGTAAGTTTTGCTATACAGAGCAGGGTTGAGTAGGGAAAATCTGGATACTGTGCATAGGGAATGTAGTCACTAAAATCTGACTTTTATATAGGAAAAAAGTGCGCGAGTTCAAATTCACTAAACTCAGGAACAACAACTGATTACAATAGAAAAAAAACTTAGCAGAAAATCTTTGTGGGTGAGGTAAATGATAAACTCTGACATTTATTCGGAAAGAAGTGAATGAGTTGAAACTCACCAAATTCAGTGACAATAATTGAATATGATAGAAAAAATAGAATTTGTTATTTATTTATTTTTTTTAGAAAAACATCTTAATTACTTATAATTTCTTTAATCAATATTTAATGTTATCATGATTACTTAATTTACATATTTGAATGTTATTATCAAACATTATAAAACTTGGCTACATACCTTTGTTAAAACACAGGCATCTTATACAGTACATATGTTGTAATCGAAGGAATTGCTTTTGAGCTGATACTCATTCAAACTAATCTGGCTTAGACTGCCTAAATTAGTAATAATTGGTAATCATGACACTCGACAAAGAAAGAATGGGCTAAATTGATTATACAATACCTGGTCATTAGTATATGAAAAAGAATGCATCTCGGCTTCGCCTCGGGGCATTCTTTTTCATATACTATGACGTATTGAATAACCTATACATATTCCATTGTAGACTAATCATATACATG
Source organism: Gigantidas platifrons (assembly GCA_002080005.1). Taxonomy (NCBI): domain Eukaryota; kingdom Metazoa; phylum Mollusca; class Bivalvia; order Mytilida; family Modiolidae; genus Gigantidas; species Gigantidas platifrons. The sequence goes on from MJUT01032202.1 coordinate 977, forward strand.
TACTTGAAAGAAAGATTCTATTAAAGGGTAAGGTCATTTGTAGAAGAAAAAAAACTTGTTCTTAAGAAATTAATGACATATCGGTCATGTTTAACTACTTAGGCTAATCCAAGACAATGAATAAGAAAGTGTAAGAACTAACGTAACAAGGTTTAAATTTTAATAGCAGGTGTTAGCTTACAGCATTACTCCTAACATATTATCATAATCCGTCCAAATCGGATGATAAAGTTTTAGACAAATCAAACGTAATTTATCTAGATTAAAGGAAAATACGTAACGGAAATGTTGACATGAAAAATCAGAAGTTCGAGATATTTTATTGTAAGTAAAGGAAAGTCAAATGTTTCAGGATTTCTGTCAGATTTACAGCAACAATAGCACATCTTGGATAGCTTAATATAGGTTAGCTACAGAATATTGAATTAATATCATGCAATTTAATTAAAACATAACTATTCTCATTAACTTGAGACATCGTCGATTTATTATTTCATATGTAAATATTTGTTTTTACAGGAAATAGACACGGATATGGAGTTATTGATGGACAAGTTACAGCATAGAAATATTGTAGATTAACACCAGACATAATAAAGGGGAACGTATAAAGTTTCAGCTATGACGAATTTCTCATTAACAATAGAAGATAAAATGGAAAACTTTTCTACCGAATCTGCTAATTTTACTAACATTTCCTATTTAGAAACATCAAATGAGGTGAAAACTTTTTCGTCACTTGTACCGGCAACCATGTTTGCTGCAGGAGTGTTTGGCAACTCATTTGCTTTGTTTGTATTGTGCAATTCACCAAAAGATCAAAGACGAACAATATTTTATCGCTTGGTGGCAGCACTTGCATTCAATGACCTCCTTGGTACGACAGCGACATCCCCGATTGTACTTGTAGTTTATAGTAAAGGCCGATGGATCGGCGGACAGCCTCTCTGTGATTATTTTTCATTCATGTTGATATTTGCTGGATTAGTAACTGTATTCATAATAGGAGCAATGGCTTTAGACAGATTTTTGGCCCTGAAACATCCATACATATACCATGCCAATGTAAAATATAAGCAAGCTACATACATCATATTAACATTGTGGGTAGTCGCCATTGTTATTGCGTTGTTACCAATCATAGGCCTCGGAGAGAATGTAAAACAATTCCCATGGACCTGGTGTTTCTTTCAAATTCATGGCGAATCTGCTGATGAAAAGGCGTTCGCCATCTTATATTCTCTATTAGGAATGTCAATTATTTTAACTATTTGTATTTTAAATATAATCTTAATAACAACTCTGTGTCACATGAGGAAGAAGGTCACTCACAGTGTAAATGCCAGGAATATTATACAGTGTGAAGTACAGATGGTAATATTTCTTGTAGGAGTGACGATCGTCTTCACTGTGTGCTATGCCCCTTTAATGGTAAGTAAAGTTTAAGTCTTTTGTATAAATAGATGCTGCATAATTCTATTTGGATTATACGTTCTTTAAATACCAGCTACATTTATATATCTACTAAGCTACAAACTATGCCAGTGTTAACACAGGACATTTATGTATATACTCTAGATCTACGCCAATATCACTCTGCAGAAAAGTTGAATAGGCGATGCCAAAGAGGTAATCGGAAGCCGGAAATCGGATAAAATGATAAAAAGACAAAACAAAAGTCGACAAAACACTACAGAAAACAATAGATTGAGCAACAAGAACTCCTCTAACAGCCTGGGTGAATGTAGAACTCCTCTAACAGCCTGGGTGAATGTAGAACTCCTCTAACAGCCTGGGTGAATGTAGATGTTTCTAAATTACTATTAGTCAAGAATTAAATAAGCATATAGAACTACATGTACATTAATTAGTTAAAGTAATTGTGATATTATCCACTTCCGTATAACATGTTCCAAAGATATATTAAACATACCATCGAACATTATAATATAGTTAATATTAATATCAGTCAAGTTAACACATAATATGTAGCCATAAAAGCGTGGATATCTAATTTAGTGCACACGACCCGTTCGTCAGTTACAATCATAGTCAAAAAGGTGGAAAGTCAAATAATCTAATAAATCAAAGAGTCTAAACAGAATAGCCATTATTTCATACATTCAATATAATCCAAGAAATCAGAGCATTTACTGCAAGCATGAGTCACTAGTTCAATAAAACAAGACAGCAACATAAAGAACTCTTTCAAACGACAATACGACTTTTTGTTGTCTTTATATATACCAGTATATGGACATTTCCTCTTGAATTTCAAAACAAGGTCTAAGTTTAGATGTTATTGCTTTTCACGTTATATTCACGTATACCAATCTCATATGCATACACAATAAACTGACGTCACTTGTTCTTGTATCGCATTCGTAGCAAGACATATATGAAACACTATTTGTGGTCATGCAATTTTTTAATCAACAATAACCATTACTACTATATTTAGCCGAATTCCTCCTCATACTAGCATAGTTAAGTTCCTTTTTACGATAGATTCATATGATACATGGCATCAATGTCAATGTGTTCTTTTGTTTGAACATTAAAAAGATATCATCAAGAATAGTTTAATTCATATATATTGATTATAAAAGAGAATAGCAACATCTAACTATACCCATTTTAGCTGATAAAATATCATTACGCTACACAATTTTATATTTGTTGCTTATATATTTATACTGATTGAAAATGTAAACTGTTCAGTAAAAATGAGCAGTTTTAATTAAATTAAATTGATCCTTGGATAATTGCAGACAACATAATGTGATCTATTGTGTGGTACTACGGAGAATATAAACACTAAAATGTATACTTTTAGATTTAATCATCAAATGAACACGAAAGAATATTATATTTAAATACAGTATACTATGTAGTCTTTCAAGAAGAGTTTAAAGATACCAAAGGGGTCAGCAGAATCTGTAAATCAAAGGACAGACAACTCAGTTACCAAAATAGGACAAAGGGACCAACAACGATCTACAAAACATTACACAGAAAACTAAAGATCGAGCAACACGAACCCCACTAAACAAGTAAACAGTATATACAGCTGTATGTATCAGTTATAGCATACACTACATACCGATATTATACAGAAAACTAAAGATCGAGCAACACGAACCCCACTAAACAAGTAAACAGTATATACAGCTGTATGTATCAGTTATAACATACACTACGTACCGGTATTATACAGAAAACTAATGATCGAGCAACACGAACCCCACTAAACAAGTAAACAGTATATACAGCTGTATGTATCAGTTATAGCATACACTACGTACCGGTATTAGTCTATTGTTATATTAATAGCTTGTTTTATTTCTTACTTTAGGTTCGTGTTCTACTAATGCAGATGGGACTGTTAACACAGCACAATGTATATGATCTTATTGTCATCAGATTCGCATCTTTTAATCAAATCCTTGATCCATGGGTATACCTCTTGTTCAGGAGAGAGTTGGTGGTACGCTGTGTTACAATCATACGAAAACAATTCTGTCCTGAAGCCTACAAGAAAAGGAACAAATCTATTTACAAATACGTGGAGACTACTGTTACAACAGATAGAATGGTGACGTTAGCACAAACTAGTGATGTCACAGGTTCACCTATAATTTCATCTAAAGTTCGTTTAGCAAACAACAAACTCTTGTCTGATAATTGTCCAACAGTCAAAGACTGAGACATATTTGTAGTTAATTCAATGCAGATCTTATACGTGCTTTTTCTGTATATTTCTTGTCATTTTTACATGTTGTATTGATCATAAAACTAATTATTCTAATTCAATGTCGTATACTAGTATTTATCATCATTTATAGTCGTCAACTGCCCAAAACAAGACACAAAATACAATTAACATCTTTCAAGCAACAACAAAATTACATTATCTTGACTAGATATGTATATGGACAATTCCACATTCATTTGAAAACAGGTCTAATATTGCGTGCATATTTTTTTTTAATTGTTTTTCGTGGTGATGGGACAAGAGGGTAATAGTCTGATAAGAGCTGTATTGCTTTTGTATGTTATTTTCACTTTGATTTACATAAATTTCACTTTGCTACCATGTGCATGTATTCCACCGTTTCATTGAAATATACACTCAGCTGCAGCTAACTGTGTAACAGGAGCGATAAATACATACATTTTTACAAAACATGGAATCGAAATGAGAGTTACTAGTAAATAAAAAAAACAAAACAAATAAGATTAGCACAACATACTTAATACATATACAATGTACCATTATATAGCGGCCCTGTGACCCGTGTGTCACGATTCACCCGTGCAGATCGTTGACCGATTACCACGTGTAGTAATCAGAACACACCGGTCACAGTTTTTATACAACATTGGATTTATTACATATGAATATAATTCTGCCTTAAAACTTCATCACAATTACACAAACACATATAATGAAATTCGTCCCCAAGACCAGTTCTACATAATTTACAAATCCTTTCGTTTTTATAACAATGAATACGCTACCATAATAAAATTTAGATAACATCCACTAGCAGCTGACATGAACCGGAAACAAACAACAAACTGATGACCTCTGCCCTAACTTGGCGCAAGCGTACCCTATTCCTACATCACTTTTCCGGTTCCACTACTGCATGCAGCACGTGTGACGTGATTTTGGAGGACAAATTTATACATTTTTTCTACATTTGTGAAACTAAGCAGTTTTTTTTTAGAAGTGTTATACACAAGTAATACAAGATACTTATTGACATTATTATGGAAAATAGAGAAGAACTAGGACTTGGTCTTTCTCCCTGGCGGTCAGATACCACATCGGACGAGTTTTGGGATAGGGGTTTGGAAGATAATCCACAATTTCCTATACCTGTTGCTCCGGCAATAGATGAAATTGTGGATGGTTCCAGAGAGGTTTTTACACCTTCTGTTTCCAATCGACCGAAATCCGTCACTGGTCCAAATAATTCATGTGGGTCTCAATTGAGGCTGACTCGTCCTCAGGCCAAGACTACGCACACCTTCAGTAGGCCTATTGATGCCACTATTCCTAGCTCATCATGGCTCCTTCAGGTATAAGGCGTAATTAATTTTATAGATCTAGGTGGCCCATTAATTATATGTATCCACCAAATCAAACTAGTATATACCCGTATAGTTTGCCACCTTCTTGGCATGGGCCTAGTGCGGGTAGGTATGGCCAAGGGACTCCTTTAGACTCTTCAATTAGTGAAGAGATAAAGGAGTTAACAAATTCTGTTAACCAGTTCCAGGCTATTACCAAGGCCCAATACCTGGAACTGGGTAACCGTCTTTCTTTGCTCGAGAAGAAAGACATTTCCCCTATTAGCAGTGCCGAAGCCAGTGAAGGTGTTGATAATATGGATTCCGAAGGGGAAGACACATTTTGTCTGGCACCTAGAAGTCAGGAGGGTAATTTTTTATCCCACGATGAAATTTGCTCTCCTGTTTCTAGCAGAAGGCTCCAACCTTCATGTGCTTTGGGTGGTCCGCCTCCATCATTGAATGGTGGATCATCCATTCAAGGAGAGGATGAGAATCCATTCTTCTCTGGCGAAAGGGTATCCGTCCTGTGATAAGGCATACTCTGCCTTATTGGGGACAAAACCTGTAGAGGGATTGGGTTTAAACCAGTCCACCTGGGCTAAATCAGAGAGTAATCTTCGACTTATGTCTAGTGTCCTTGGTACAGCATAACATTTTATGGCTGCTGCTGGTTCTTTACTTAAGGACAAAGGGGATGAGTTTGATGAACTCAAGTCTCTTCTTCTACAGGTGGACCAAAGCCTTGGTGTTTCACAACGCCTTCTGATGGGTACCCTATCCAACTTTACACTGTCTAAGAGACAAGAGATGTTGGATAAATCATCCATTCCTGAGCCTCTTTTAAAGAGATTCTGTTGTTTTCCCCTCTAGGGAAGGACAAATTATTTGGTATTCCATTGGGAAAACTTCAAGGAGAAGTTAGTAAAACACCACAGAATGTGAAGGTAGATGTCGAAGTTTCTAATGAGCAGAGAAGAGTCACTACTTCTCAGTCCCATTCACAAACTGGCCCTATGAAGAAGGGCTCGGGAAAACCTTCAGGGTATCGCAAGAGATCAGCTACTAAAAATGTCACCTCTACCACAGGTAAAAAAGCTAAAGTGGTACAAGGAAAAAGTATAGTAAGTGATGGTCCACCCCCTCCATCAGTACAACCTCCTGAGGAAGAAGAGTTTTTTCTAACTCCTTTTCCTCATATTCCAGTGGGAGGCAGATTAGCCCACTTTCTGAATCAGTGGCAACTGATCACTTCAGACAAGTGGGTTCTTTCAGTACTGTGGGGGGGGGGAGGGGTCTGGAGCTTCAGTTCCAGAGTCGACCTCCATTGTCATCAGCTCCTCTGAACATGTCAGTGACGAGGGACCCAAACAGGAATCTCTTGCTTCAAGAAGAAGAGACTCACACTTTTCTGCAGAAAGGTGCTGTAGATTTAGCGAGCCCTCCTCACTCCAGGTTTCTATTCCCGCCTTTCTCTTGTACCAAAGAAAAATGGGAAAATAAAACCTGTGATAGACCTCTCCGTCCTGAATCAGCATCTAATAGTGCCGCATTTCAAGATGGAGACCAACAGATCTATCAGGAGCTCAATTCATTTAGGTATGTGGACAACGTCTCTCGATTTGACAGACGCCTATTTCCATATTCCTATTTCCCCCAAGGTCCGCAAGTTCCTGCTATTTGTTTGGGAAGACAGGGTATGCGCTTTCAAGACGATGCCTTTTGGCCTATCTACAGCCCCTTTAGTATTTACCATAATTTTCCAGGCAGTGGTAGCACATTTACTCAGCCAATAAATTTTCATCCATTCCTATTTGGACGATTCCCTGTTGAAAAATATGTCCCAATGTCTTCTGAGAGATCATACCCATTGTGTGATAGGGTTGCTCCTCAAACGGAGTTTCCTAATGTCATGGAAGAATTCGGATTTAGTATCCAGCCAATACTTCATTTTCCTAGGGGAACATTATCGGACAGATCTGGGACTAGAGGAAAAAATTATAACTCTACAATTTCTGGTGAACAATTTTTTTCAGATATCATCAGTACCAGCTCGTCAATTTTTACAGCTGATAGGTTTTCTGATTTCTCTTATGGATGTTATTCCTCTACATATACGACCAATTCAGTGGTACCTGAGGGAGTTTTGGCATCCAGTTACTAGTACTCAAATGTGGAAGGCTTGTATTCCTGTTCTTGCCAGACTACTGTCTCAACTTCAGCGGTGGTTACAGAGGTCCAACCTTTTGACAGGTGTACCTCTGGATCCCCCAGAATCCACACTGACTCTTTACACAGACGCCCCCTAACATGATGGGGTGCCTTCCTAGAAGGGAGAACAGTGTCAGGGGTGTGGAAAGATTGTCATTTAGAAGAACACATAAATCTTCTGGAAATGAGGGCAGTTATATTGTTATTGGGACACTTCCAAGAAGTGATTCAAGGACAGTGTCTGTTGATAGCCACAGACAATACGACAGTGGTGGCTTATCTTCATAATCAAGGGGAACTCACTCCTTTTCTCTGTATCTTCTATGCAGAGACATGCTGTTGCTATGCGAGTCTCCAGACAGTGTTGACAGTGCGACATGTCCCAGGCAATCATAATCTAATAGTGGATGCATTATCTCGATTCCGTGTTCAGTGAATACGGAATGGGAGCTACATCCAGTAATTTTTCAAGCAATCATGGGATCGCCCCCTGGTAGATCTGTTTGCCACCAGTTTGAATTACAAATTGGAGACATTTGTCTCTCCAATCCCAGAGCAGAAAGCTTGGGCGGTGGATGCAATGACCATCTCCTGGAAAGGGATGTTCAATTACATCTTCCCATCATTTCGTCTTCTCCACAGGATTTTACACAAGATAAGAGAGGATGGTTGCAAGACCATGCTCATAGCTCCGGCTTGGCCAAGACAATCTTGGTTCCCGGATCTCCTACTATTATGATGTGCAAAACCGCTTCGTCGTCCCTTGACGGAAACCTCTTGTCTCAAGGGAAAGAAGCTTCATCAAGGTCTGGAGAAACTCCGTCTGCACTCATGGTTACTGTCAGGACGTCTATCAGACAGAGAGGCTTTTCTGGAAAAGCAACCAAGCGCATCTCTATAGCAGTTAGATAGTCAACAGGGGCAATATATAACTAAAAATGGTCAATCTTTTGTTCTTGGTGTCTGTCAAAACCAATTGGTCCTCTCAGTATCACTGATCAGCAACTAGCTGATTTTTTTCTGTACCTGTTTGAAGACAAAGGTTATACACCTTCTACCATTAAGGGTTACAGGTCAGCAATTGCAAGGACAATCCATCTCTCAGGCGGTCCTGATTTTGGTAGTGATGAGTTTTTATCACTCATGTTTAAAAAAAAATTGTATTGAACGTCCGAAACATGGACGTTTGGTACCCGCTTGGGATTTGGGAATTGTTCTAAAGGCTTTACAGCTTTCACCGTTTGAACCCTTAGACCTTATTTCTTTTAAGTTTTTGACTTATAAATGCTGTTTTCTTTTAGCTTTGGCTACAGGTCGCAGAAGAAGTGAACTTCACGCTCTTTCTGTTTCTGAGTCCTGTATTCGTTTTGCGGCAGACAAGTGCTCAGTTACCCTTTTGACGGATCCAGCTTTCTTTAAAGCTAAAAACCAGTTATCAGAAAAGGGTTCTGGGGTAATTGTTATTCCAGCATTACCCAATTCAGGTCCAACAAATTTATGTCCAGTTCGTACTTTATTAAAGTATTTGGACACAACTCTTGGAATAAAGTCTAAAGATTCAAACAGGTTTTTTGTTCCTATTAAACAGAGACAAAATGACATTACTGCAAAGGCTATTTCTTCATGGATTTGCAATTAATGTCATGTTGGCATTTAAGTCTTCAGGAATTACTTTACATAGAAACCAGGATAAAGCACATGAAGTTAGAACAATATCCTCGTCATGGCGTATTTCTAATTCTGCCTCCTTGACAGAAATTTTATCTGCAGGATTTTGGAGGTCGGATAATACTTTCTATTATCATTACATTCGTTCTCATACTTCTATGCCACAACATACTGATAACCTCTATTCTTTGGGGCCTTTAGTTTCAGTGCAAAAAGTAATTTTTCCTCCTACTAATTAATACTTTTAAGGGATTTGGCGCTACGATAAATTATGTTATCTAAATTTTATTATGGTAACGTATGTATTGCTATAAAAATAATTTTGATTCTAAAAATTACGTTTTTTTTTCGGAACTCTTTGCCATCTACCAGTTTCAATTGGAAATTTAATGTTGCAGTTCTTAATTTACATATAGCAGGTCAAAGTCCGCGTCTGAGTCTCAACAAGTGTGGTTCATTGGTGTAACGACTTTTGCAGCACATGATGTGCAGCAGTGCTGACACGATACATGACACACTATCCATTGTCGACTTGCACTGAGCAAATACTTTTACCATACCTAAAAAAAACGTGATGTGATAGATTGTTACCCCCCACACACACACACCCACATTTTTCCTGATACTTGATGGAGTTTAATCAAACATTACCAAACCTCTTCTCATAATATCTTATTTTATTAATTTAGCGTTTTACGAAAGATCAATATTTTTTATGATACTTAGTTACAATGCCAATGTGTACTTTTGGCCAATAAATGGATATTATCAAGAATATTCTAATTCATATATTGATTATAAAGGAGATTGGTAATATTTAAACATAATTTTAGTTGACAAAATAGCATTAGACAACAATTTTATTTGTCTAAGTTACTATTTAATCAACTGTATATTTTGTAAGCAGTATTGATTATTTGATAATGTTCACAACGTGCAACAGTATGTGTCAAATTGTTCGTGTATGATGAAGATTTTATATAAGGTGTAATAATCAAATGTTATATAGATGCAAGTGAACATAAAACAAAAACGTATCTGAATCCAGAATAATTCGGTGGCTTTTCAACATTCTTATATTTGCTTCGTGTTTTACTAATACAGATGGGACTGTTAACACATAACAATATGTATGACCTTATTGTGATAAATAAATATTAGACAAAATCGAAGGGGCAATCAAGAATGGACAATCCAGAGACACTGGCAACCTTGTGTCCACATGACACAGTACGAAGACAAACAAAACAAAACACAACACAGAAAACTAAAAAGATGAGCAACACGTACTCCACCAAAAACCGGGGATGGACCCAGGTTCTCACGAGGGGTAGGCAGTTCCTGCTTCTTATAAGACACACATCCTTTGCTTCTTTTAATCAAATTCTTGATCCATGGTTTTACCTCTTATTTATAGGAGAGAATTGGAGGTATGCTGTATTTCTTCCATACGAAAACAATGCCATGAAGCTTACAAGAAAGGAACAAATACATGAAGACAACTGTTACAAGGGTCATGTGAGCTATTGCAATCGCTTGGCGTCAGTCGTCCGTCCGTAAACATTTCAATCTTCTTCTAGAGAACCACTGAAGCAAATGGGATCAAACGTGGCAGGAATGTTCATTTGCATGGTCTAACCAAGTGGTGTTACTTTCGTTACGATCGGTTATCCAACATGGCTGCCAGGGGCCATAAAAGCCTCCGATTGGCTGAAATTTTTAATGATCTTCTTCTCCGATACTAAATGGAGGATGGAATTGAAAATTGTCATGAATGATCATTGCAAGCTGCTAACCAAGTTTTGCTACTTTTTGGACCGATTGAAAATCTAAGATGGCCGCGAGCGGGGGACATAATTTAACATAGCGACCCTATGGGAAATATGTAAAACAAACTTCTTTTCAAGAATCACTGGATGGATTGGAACCATACTTGACAGAAATGTTCCTAACAAGGTCCTGATCAATTGTTGTTACTTTTTGTTCCGACCGCCCTCCGTTCAAGATGGCTGCTGTTACTAAAAATAGACATTTCTTCAATTGTCCATTGCTGCTTTAGTATAAGTCAAAATGTGTTCAAATTTTAACTGCAGCTACATGGCAAGTAGTTTAACATATATGTGGGGTTTTTCTGTGAAATTGTTCTTTCAGCCGATTTATATCGATTATGCAAATTATGCATATTTTGATAAAAGATCACATTTAAATCTTCTCCTCAGAAACCGCTGAACCAAATTAAACCAAACCTGGCAGGGGTGGTTCCTGGGTGGGTCCCTTTCAAAATTGTGTCTGACAGCTACCCTCCATTCAAGATGGCTGCCGTTACTAAAAATAGAAATTTCTTCAATTGTCCTTGCTGCTTTAGTATAAGTCAAAATGATCTCAAATTTTAACTGCAGCTACATGGCAAGGAGTAGTTTAACATATATTCCAAGTTTTTCTTTCAGTCGAGTTATACCGATTATGCAAATTAGGCATATTTTGATAAAAGATTACATTTAAATCTTCTCCTCTGAAACCGCTGAACCAAATTAAAGCAAATTTGGCTGGGATGGTCCTTGGGTGGTCTCTTTTCAATATTGTGTCCGACAGCGCCGCCCTCCATTCAAAATGGCTGCTATTACCAAAAATAGAAATTTCTTTAGTTGTCAATTTCTGCTTTATCACAAATCAAAATGAACTCAAATTTTAACTGCAGCTACATGGCAATGGGTAGTTTAACATATATTCTTGGTTTTTCTGTGAGATTTTTTCAGCCAGTTTATTCCGTTTAGGAATATTATGAGATAAAAATCACATCAAAATCTTTTGCTCAGAAATTTGAGTTAAAATTACCTTTGGGTGGCCCACTTTCAAAATCATGTGTTCGATGTCAAATTGAAAACCAGGTGGGCGATTACAGGTTCCTGGGAGCCTCTAGTTATTAATACAAAACAATGTGTATTATCTTTTACGAAATCAATTGTCATAACGAAACAACAGATAGAATTGGAGTGATGTCATTTGTGAATGACATTCCTATACCTCTCGTAACGGTTATGGGGGAAACTACCTAGTAGTTCTAACGCCTTATAGACCACTAGATCATCTCACTTATTCAAAAACGTTAAGCTGAAATAAAAATAAGCTAAAACCAGAATTAACTAAAATCCCCATAAAATTAGACAATAATTCTACAACTGGTAAACGTCTGAAAAAAGACCATGTTGACCATGTCTTCTGCTCATTTATCTGGTGTTTGAAAACACCACCATCTAAAATCGATTTTTTTTTAATATTACAAAATCTTTTTTTTTTTTTATCAGATATTGAAAAATTAAGAACTACATGCAATAGAAATAGAAGCGTCTTCTGATCATGGTCTTTTCTTGATTGTAGGTTAAACGAAGCATACATTTTTTGTTGTAAATTTATTTGTAGAGCCTTTTTTTGTTAAGGAGTTAGGTTGTATTGTTTCTATACATCTTTTTCACTTTTTTACACTTTAATAAAAAATCAGTAAACTAGTGTAAGAGTTATCTCCCTTTATTACTTGCTCCTATGTCACTTGGCTGTCTTCAAATCAACATATTGGCAAAACAACCTCGGTGACCCTATTTTCTAAAAAGCTTGTTTCGTTCGAGATACAACTGAGTTCATTATATGCAAAAATGGGGAACTTGGTATTTTTTGCTACATAGTTATGAATGAAAGAGTGTTGTATGGAGGAAAAATATCCTAGGGCCAGGGTGAAAATCTGCTATTTTTTGTTAGTTTTCTTATCTCAGGTCTTGCAATTTTATTTCTGAGTTATCCTATTAGGATTGACTTTTAAAATTGTGCAAGATATGTGTAGAAGACCTGTAAATGATTAATTTGTAGAGATCTAAAGTTGGTACCTCATATGTGGTAGCCTAGAACATATAACATCAGTAAAAATATTGAGAACTTGGTATTTCTTTTTGAAATTCAATCCAATTTTATTAAGCAACGAATATTGATACAGTGGGTAGGATTCATTGAGATTTTTCTTAGTTTATGGAATGTTCCTTTTTTGAAGGAATATCTATAGTGTTTGGCATTTTTCTTATTTGGCAAGTTTCACAATGCTTTCTTGTGAAGTGAAAGTGGAATTTGCATAAAGTATTCTTTGTGGTTCTAATGATTATTTACTTTGAACTGTTTTGGCATACAAACAATGTATTTTACTGGACATTTTCACTAGTGTTCTTGTGGAGTTCGGCTTAAATTATTTAAATTAAGTGTAATTATTATTTCGAATTTCAACATTTCTGCAATTGGTTAACTTGTAGGTTGATACCAGATTTCAGAGATTGTTATTGTAATATTAGGGAATTAACATTCGGATTTTACTGACATTTCTATTAGTGTTTCTAGTCAGGTCAGTGCTAAATTTATTCATATTTCCAAAGCTTTCTTCATATTGGATAAATAAATACCACCATGTCATACTGTGCCCACCCACACATGTACATATTGCTTCTGTTAACTTAGGTCGTGTTGTTAAGATAGGTTTTGTTAAGTTGGAAATAGGAACTGCCTGACATTCAAATTTTGAGAATCAAAGTTGGTCAGTGTAATTATTTTTGATTTGCTTCGTGAGTAGGACCCGCTGACAATTCAGTTTATGTGTTCATAAACTGGCTAGGAAAATCTTCATTTAATACAATTTGTAATTGTTTAAATACTTAAAAGTAAACTTGTCTAAATAAAATACTAAACTATCCTGACATTCACTACAAGTTCATAGATCGTCAGAGAGCATTGTAAAGTGTAGAAATCACAATCTCCAAGACAAGATAAACATTTTAATAATAACAAACATCAGTACACACAAGGATTTTATATTTTTATTAAATATTCAGTCTTTGTAAATTCTGGAAACAAAATTAAAGGTTGAACACTGGTGATAATGTTTACTCTCTGTATCATTTGATGAATTATAATTGACTAAGTGAACCCCCCCCCCACCTAGTTGTATTAATTCCACAGTATTTCCTAAGTACCTTGTGATTATCCTATTTTCTATCTTGTAAGATAATTGTGTCTCTTGTTTTGTCCACACAAGAGCCTGTTTGATTACCTGATAGACCATCCCGTGCATTTTCCCATGTGATAGTCTGAATACTTACCAGAGATATCTCTCTAATCAGTTGCTGTCAGTGTGGTTTCCCTTGATACAAGAGAGGCAGAGTATAATTTTATTGCCAGTCTAGAGCATTGGAAAGTTATTTTAGACTGCCTCTTTGTCCTGTTCCAAGTGAATTGAGATTAGTGTTGTATTTTATAGTACTTAGGATGTTTTGCCTCTGGTCCATACTAAATTGCCTCAATAATAACAGAGAAAATTTCCCTTTGGTATACTGTATAATTTGGTATTAACCCCACTTATAAGAATTTTCTGATACTTTGGCTTCATTTCAGGCTAATTTCCTAGATTTGTGTGTAAAATCTAGAGTAGTTTCCGATGTACTTCAATAATATTAAATTCCCCGAAGTATTAGAAAATAAATCAAAAACTAAAAAGTACTCCATTTTATTATCAAAATACATAAATATGTTTGAGTTCACAAATTCTAGATACTGTTAGTCTTGATTTCCCATTTACAAAATTGTGCAAAATATTCTGAATTTACAGTATCAACTATGAGGCAATAATGAAAATATGTGTATGATATACCACTTACATATACATGTACTTGAAAGAATAGCATATATTTATTTTTCTAAAAAAAATTCTAATGTGTTACTTTCTTTGAAAGGGATTTTATATTCTAATTCTTGGGGAAAAAATGACATTGCGAAGAATCCTGCAAAAAATCTGCAAAATAAAAATTTCCAAAATATCAATGCTTTTGTAATGTATCTGATTTCAACAATAGCTGAATGCAATTTTACAATAATTATGCATATTAGGCCATACAAAGTTAATTTCTTGGTTCTCAGGCCCGCCCGCATGTGAAAATTCGTCGCCGCATTGCAGATTTTTTTACAAAAATAGTAAAAAAAAAAATTAAATGCGGTAGCGCTGTCCGTACGGAAAAAACAACCGCATCCGTTTTTCTCTTATATCGCGTGGTCGGTGAAACGCTTTAAAACGCATCATGCTTAAATGAGATTTAAAGCAT
>MJUT01032202.1:38154-72564 GCA_002080005.1 Gigantidas platifrons
ACCGACTTGTCACAAGTCACTGACAAACTTTATCACATGATGTTGTATCAAGAAGACAGAGAAAACCACCGACTTGTCACAAGTCACTGACAAACTTTATCACATAATGTTGTATCAAGTACACCTCGCCTGAACGGGATTCGAACTCACAACGTTAGTGGTGATAGGCATTGATTACATAGGCAGTTATAAATCCAACTATCATATGATCAAGACGGCCCCTCACACATAATATTAAATGGTACTGTTAATATATAGATAAAAGTAGTAAAACTCATAATATTAAATGGTACTGTTAATATATAGATAAAAGTAGTCAAACTCAGTCCCCATACAAAAATAGCTGTTCAGTAGTCCACCTCTTATATGGTCACTCCCACCAAAGGCCATCCCCCTCTTATCAGGCCAGATTTCAGATGTGTTGAGTTTGTAATATACTAGTAAATCATCACCCCTCTTATAAGGCCATTTCTTACATTGAAAAAGGCGTGGCTAAATAAGAGAGGACTGACTACTGTATAGATGGTAGGAGAAACATTAAAAGAAATCCTGCATTACTTATGTTACTGTCACTGTCAAAATTTATAGAAAACTATAGTTTTACCTTCAGTTTTTCCTCCTCTGTCATGAGTAGTTGTTGAGATAAATCAGTCTTTGTATTTGCCATATTACCAAATCTAGACTGTAGCTGGTCTACTTTACTGTGTAATCGCTCATTGTCATCTCTAAGTCTTAACTAAATAAAAAATAATAATTTATCAGGTAAAGTACAGACTGACGAAATCTGCTCCAGTTATCTGTAGGTCAGCAATTAGAATATTAAGCTATTTATGGTATTGTGTATGTGGGTAGGGTTATGGTGTTTAATGGCACTTTCAACAATATTTCAGTTATATTGTGGCGGTCAGTTTTATTGGTGGAGGAAAGCAGAGTACCCAGAGAAAATCACTGACCTGTTGTAAGTCACTGATAAACTTAATCTTGTAATGGTGTATTAAGCACACCTCAACATGAGCGGGATTCAAAATATTGTGCATGCTTATTTATTTTAAATGTATTTTGTTATTTTTATTGATTATATATCATTACAGTATATTGTCTCCATGTCATACAGATGGGTAATTGTCAATAACCCACGGCTATTCATGCTCAGACACTCTCCACTAATCACCTTTGGGACACTTGAAATAAAATTCTTCATAGTCATGAATGATATATCTCAAATCTGATTGGCTCCAATATGTTTTTGTCATGGGAATTATTTGCACTTATATTACATTCTGCTGGACTAGAAAATTATGTTACACCAATCTGATACTTTATTTGGATAAAAAAAAAACATGGTGAAAAAGTTATTACTGAAGACTTTGTTGTCATGAGTCTGGTATAACAATGTGGATGACATAAACTTATATTTTCTGTTTCTAACTTGGTACATTTTTTTGTATGACAATGTGGATGACATAAACTTACATTTTCTGTTTCTAACTGTCTAATAGTTTCTTTAATGTCATTCAGATTAGAGACTTTGGTATCCATTGTTGATGGACCTATACCACTCTGTTGTTGTAGCTCTAATATCTTTGCCCTGTATTGGGTTATTAAATTCTACAAAATACAACCATTTTATTCTTATTCTCTACACTGAAAAGCTTCATATGCGTAAGTCATCAACAAAATTTCATGGCATTTTAATTTTTACAATTTTTAGACCCTTTCTTATGCCAAATAGAAATAATTATGTCTTGCATTAGAATAGAAATAACACTATTGCATTTGAAGAGTCAATTGGGGATTTGACAGTAGCAAATATCCATTTTACTGGCTCTGTTACACATTGCTCAGTAAAACTGCATTTGTGACTGTCAAATCCCCAATTGACACTAGCAACTCTTCAAATACAAAATAGTTATTCCTTAATTACTGTGCATATCAAAACATGGTACAAAATGGCAAGTATTCTCCATCAACAAAAATGACTGACTTTATTTCCTCAGTGACATAGCTCACAAATATATCAACAATAAGTTAAAAAAAACTTAAGGTGTCATACAAAAATAGAATACACCAAATATTTCTCAGAAAATTGGCATAAAACATCCAACATAATATCATATCTAATAAACTAATTTAACAGAAAAGTAGCACCATTTATTGCAAATGGATTTATATGGTATAAAGACCCCAAACCAATTGACCTTTTGCACATTCCCGATTTGATTCTACAATTATACAATATTAAACCTTTTTCATGAGTTATATCCATTAGACAGGCAAAATGGTACCTGGTTTAGCAAGAGCAATAGAAAGGACAGCAAACTGGAATATAATTTTCTCATAATTTGTAGATATTTGAACCTTGTAAGAAATCAGAGGATAATTCTATAGCAATTAGAAAATTCACAAATTAAGACAACATTTAAAGATTATTATCAACAGATGGGAAAAAATATGTTATTTTCATTGAACTTTACATTAAAGGGGGTCCTTTTGCCTCCTTTAAGGAGAAATAACTCCTGTAAAACATATAATTTTAGAAGCAAAGTTGGAAATGTGGAAATGGTCTATTGTATGTTTTGAATACATAGATTGAATAGATTCTCATACAGAAAATATATTATGATTCACCATAACCTACTGGTAACTTTTTATCAATTTTCACACTAACAAGTCGAGCACACCTTTAAAGTAACCTTAAAAGCCATTTCATTAGTGCTAATAGTTAAGAAAATAAATATCCTGTGAAAAATATCCTGACACTATATATCTGTAAATTAACTATTGTATAAAAGTAAAATATATTAAGTAACTTCTGTATAAAACTTATTACCTGTGCAAATGTATCATTTACAATGGGAAAATTCTTAACTTGACCAACTCTGGTGGTAAATGTCAATATTGAGGACACTATATTTGGGTCAGCTTGTGGTGTGAGACACAATAAAGCCTTAGTTTTACAGTTTCCACCCAATTCTTCTTTTAGCAGTTGTGTTAACTTGGAATCACTGAAAAATAAAAAATAAAATAAAAAAATGTGATATTTAACAATGAAGAGCATCAGTAGAAAATGTGTTACAGAATATTGAAAAATAATATATGTATAAATCTCTGAATACATCATAAATATGTGTATAAATCTCTGAATACATCATAAATATGTGTATAAATCTCTGAATACATTGTAAATATGTGTATAAATCTCTGAATACATCATAATATAATAACAGTAATTATGTTGCCTTATGTTGATTCTGCCTGCAGCTCCTGTATGGGCTCTATAGGCAGCTTTATTGAAGACTTGTTAGAGTGATACAATTTGCTCAATTTCACATCGCTTTTTTTATTACTATTTTTCTAAAACATACCATATACTACTTAATAAATTGAAGTTAAATATAACAAAAAAGACAATGGCCATACTGATGTCACTATTAATGAAAACTAAAAATAGGAAGTTATACACTATTACTGGTACATGTCATAGTTGTCACATTTTAATTATTATAGAAGTACACAACAAAATTTAGTTAAATTACATGGATTCAAAATGAAAACATACCCATAGTTAATCACTCTGTCTGGAAATGGATTACTGGATAAAGAATTAACTACAGAATGCAAGGCTACAAGACCTTTACTTAGTGACGAGGTTTCTCTCTGACGTATGTATGAAGGATCTCCCGTGAGTTTCTCTAGACCAGGAAGTTCTACTATTGTAAATCTGGATTTGTTTGTGGCCTTGTTGTTTCCAACTTCCTACAAATTAAATACAAAATGTATTAGTAAATAAACTCTATAACATTTATATGTAAAGTGAGTGAATGGTTGTTGTTTAACGCCAAATAAGCAATTTTTCAGCTACTGTGAAAGTACTTTTATTCGTTGGCGTCATTTTTCATGGTTTCTATAAAATGCATTTATAAAACCCTGGGTTCTTGAATTTGTGGTTTAAAACATTACAGGCAACAATCAATGGGAAAATTGTATTTCGTTGAATTTTAATTTTCGTGGTTTAAGTGAATCATGAAATCAGTGAAAATTAGAATACCATGATTAATAATGATTTCACAGTATATCACAGTGAGAATAAGTTATATTTGATGAGATGATGATGACATCCACTTTTTATCAGACCAAAATGCTTAGTTGGATTTTTATGGTATTAGCTCACTGAAATGACAGTCTGTAGATAACATATAGCTCCACTCTGACACATTATTCTGATTCAGAGCCAACCAATCTTTGCTCTTACTCCTTATTGTTGTGTGCTAAGTGGAGAAGCAGCAAATACTGATTATATAGTCTTAAATGTTGACCTGGCAGGGGCTAGAACTCATAATCTACTGCACTTAAATGTTGACCTGGCAGGGGCTTGAACTCACAATCTACTGCACTTAAATGTTGACCTGGCAGGGGCTCGAACTCACAATCTACTGCACTTAAATGTTGACTTGGCAGGAGCTTGAACTCACAATCTACTGCACTTAAATGTTGATCTGGCAGGGGCTAGAACTCACAATCTACTGCACTTAAATGTTGACCTGGCAGGGACTTGAACTCACAATCTACTGCACTTAAATGTTGACCTGGCAGGGGCTAGAACTCACAATCTACTGCACTTAAATGTTGACCTAGCAGGGGCTAGAACTCACAATCTACTGCACTTAAATGTTGACCTGGCAGGGGCTAGAACTCACAATCTACTGCACTTAAATGTTGACCTGGCAGGGGCTAGAACTCACAATCTACTACACTTAAATGTTGACCTGGCAGGGGCTCGAACTCACAATCTACTGTACTTAAATGTTGACCTGGCAGGGGCTCGAACTCACAATCTACTGCACTTAAATGTTGACCTGGCAAGGGCTCGAACTCACAATCTACTGCACTTAAATGTTGACCTGGCTGGGGCTCGAACTCACAATCTATCACACTTAAATGTTGACCTGGCAGGGGCTAGAACTCACAATCTACCACACTTAAATGTTGACCTGGCAATGGCTAGAACTCACAATCTATCACACTTAAATGTTGACCTGGCTGGGGCTCGAACTCACAATCTATCACACTTAAATGTTGACCTGGCAGGGGCTAGAACTCACAATCTGCCACACTTGAAGTGAGCATGCTAACCATTATACCACCAGTGTGGTCCCTATTTACATGTATAGGAAATAGTGTTGTTAAAACCAATCAAGAAAAAGGTCAAATTGAAATTACACTTTCCTTAAAAGCTAAAAGTTGTTCCCCGGAATAAAGTTCAATATATGTAATATATCAATTGGTTCTTCTAATTTCTTTCAACTCAATTAATAGGAAAGGTTGACTTGTTAATGTCATGATAATTAGGAGTAAAAAACCAGATTAGATGAAGGGAAATATTTAATGTTTCTAACTTATGCACAAACTTACTCCTCAATTGTGGGGGGTGGGGTGGGGGAGGGATTGTCCGTAATCTTGACCATATCATGTATTATGGTCACTAAACTTACAAGTACCGAAGCAATTAGTTCTGAGCAATAAAATTAGATTTGCTACAAATCCCTTTCTTATTAATAACCCTTTATATAAACTGTTGCTATGAAAGTAGCAATCTAAACTGACCACTTATATTTAACTATCCACATGTAATCAGTTAAGAAATTTTGCTAATAGATAAATACAAGTGGTCAGTTTTGAACTTTCATAGCAACAATTTTTTTAATAAGAAAGGGGCTTGCAGCAAGTCTACAATAAAATATAAATGATACATTATTGTGAAATAAAAGTCTGAAGATACCAATGGGTAATCAGATGTTACAAACCAAAGAAGAAATGACAATACAGTGGTCACAAGAAAGTTGTGCTAAAACACCGGTTACTCCTTCATGATGTGTCTTTTGGGTTGTCCTTGGGAGAGGGGAGGGGGTGAAACAATACCTTCATTTACACAAGAAAAATAAATCAATGAAATTTGTTGTAACAACTTCTGTGAGGGATAAGAGTTTTCAAAATAATAAAAAAAATCATCTCAAATAATACTAAATGTTTAATATAATTTCATGCAAATATACTAAACAAAAAGTAAACAAAAAGAAAAAAATATAAAGCACTAAAATATAATAAATTACCTATAATCTGTATACTTCTACAGACAAATAAATCCAAATAAAATTAGTAGAAAATAAATATACAAATAATCTGTATTCTTTATCATGACCATATAATATGTGGTTATGGCATTAATATAATTGAATAAAAACACAATACAATACTACTGAAAAATAATGAAAAGGCTATTTTAATTTTGAATTTTGCGAAATTGTTTTCATACCTTTTATATGGCAAGTAAAATCACAAAAACACTGGAAATATCAATAAACTGACTTTGTATAGATACATGTAGTATCAGTTTTGATAAGGTAGTTAAGAGTTTTACCTATGACATACCTTTGGAGTTCAGGTGAACTATACTAACATTTATAGAGCCAAAACTTTCTTTGATAATAAAAGTCATCATTGAAGACAGGATTACAATGGGGATTCAAAGGGTTTCTTTACAAGCATTGAAACTGTACAGTGTATATTTTCATTTTAATTCAATATTCATAGGTATTTAAATGACAAACATCTCCAAGTAAAACAGATGATGTGTGAATGCATTCAATATTTGTTATTGAAATTTCGTAATATAAAATTTTATTTATGAACATGTTTAATTTTCACATATACAAGTTTTAGAATGTTTCCATGACAAGACAATGAAAGAGTTTTGCTATCTGGCAACAAGATCATATGTATAAGGAAGGATAAGATGCTTTGCAAAATTTATGATGGGATACGTTCTGTAAAATTAATTTTACGATAGAGTTTAAATTTAATCAATCAGAAAGAGGGGAAATTTTATATTCATGTCATCAAAGGGAATCTTACAAAAGTTTTTTTTTATAAAATAAAAAAAAGGGACAATCAAACAAAAATGAAATTACAGAAATTGAGTTATTGTTTGGAAACTAAATTTTAATTGTCAAAATGACAAAATATTTGTACCAATGCTCAAAGCAAGTGATTATAATTACAATTGATATCAATTGTACACTTCTAAAGAAGAAATTTTCATTCTATTTAGTATTGGTACATGAATTTTCATTACTAGGAGTTTATTTTTATTTTGTACAGCAAAATTGATCAAAGAGTGATTGACTTTTCATTGAGGCATTTAAACTTCTCATTGAACGAACTCCATAAATGTCAATCGTATATATTTTTGATATCTTTGAGCTTGTCTCTTCTTCTGAGTGAATATTAGAACTATTTATATTCTTTAAACTTGAAAATACGAAACGGACGACTTTAAAAAAAAACCGGAAAAAAAATGGCCGACATGTAATTTTCCGGTCTGAAAAAGAGTGAAACACATTGTTCTTGTCTATAATGCGCATCCCTCCTACAAAATAAATAATCTGGGTAAAATCCTGTGCATTATACACCAGTAAATACGGTAGGTATTGTATTTATACAAAAGTAGAGTTCATCTTTGAAAAACATATTTACCTCGAGGAACACCAACTGATACACGGGAAAGGTTTTATTTCCCTTGCAATAAATATTTATGCTTATGATGCAGAGGTGAGGATTTTTATCAAAATAAATATTATATTTTCACATTTCAATGTGAATCTACAAAGTACAATGATGATACATACCTAAGACAACTCCAGTTTTATTGCTGCTTCTTCCAAATAAAAAAGATTTTTAAATTGAATATTCCCATTGCAGCCCATTTTAAACCATCAACCTTCAAGGCTTGGACTCGTAGAACATGGGACCTTCATTTGTAGAAATTCAAATCATGTAAAATAAAATTCATTATCCCCCATTGCATCCAATGTTAAACATTGTACCTATTGATCATAGGATCCTAGGAAGTGTACATCTGGATGGCAATAGGTAAATTTAAGAATTTTTAAATTTATTTAGGGTACAATGTTTAAGATAACTTGTATATCTCAGATCAGACACAAATTAAAGTATGGGAGAAACAACAAAAAGATGTAAATCAGCAGTACTTACTATAGTTTATCCTCGTTGTCTCTATGAACAAGGGACTGACTTACTATAGTTTATCCTCGTTGTCTCTATGAACAAGGGACTGACTTACTATAGTTTATCCTCGTTGTCTCTATGAACAAGGGACTGATGATTAAACTCTGAATTTGAATTTGAATTTTGGTGCTTAACACCACTTTCAGCAATATTTCAGCTATATCATGGCGACCAGTTTTAGTGGTGGAGGAAGCCGGAGTACCCAGAGAGAACCACCGACCCTGGGAAAGCAACTGGTAAACTTTATTACTTGTGGCTGCGAGTCGAGTGCACCCTTTTTTGTAATTTACAAAGCTGGGTGCAAACCCACGCCGTATTGGTGATAGGCTTGTATGAGCTGTTAGATCCAACGACCTAACTCATTGAGTCACCAGGGCCCCCTTTAAAATATCTGAGAAATAAAGTTATCCTTTATGAATAAATCTGTAAGTTACTAAAGACTAAAATTTTATTTCAATTTATTCAAGGTAACAACTGATCAGAGTTCTAGATAACAAGGTTTCACTGTAGTTAAGTTCTTACCCGCAGAAGATTTTAAAGTTTTATTAAAAGAAGTTCTTTTTCTACGATTTTTGAACTGCCAAAGTCATAGGTAATACTTTTATTGATACATAGTCCAAACTAATTTCTTGATTCAACCTCAAACTAATTGCAACAGAAGAAAAAAACAATGGAATTATAATGTTCACGTGATAATAAATGCTATATAAAAAAAAGAAGAAAAATCTAAAATTGTGGTAAAATTTCAATTTAAACAAATTAAAATTAAGGATAATTGTTATATTATTCCCACATCAGACATTTTTTTTCAACGAAGACAATCATTTTATTACCTAGTTATTTTTAAATTATCAAAATAATATTAGTGAAAAAGTTTCTCATTTGACATTTTTTTAGCTTGTTGCATGGGTTAGGGTAGGTTTTAAAATGAAAAATATACAATTCCACATTGTTGGAACAGTTCCAAAAATGAATTGGAAAATCATAGAAACAGAGGGAATGAGTGTTTAACGTCACATTCAGCAACAGTTATATTGGTGGGGGAACTGGATAGAGTACCTAGATAACACCACAAATCTGCTATAAGTAATTGATTAACTTTGTCACACTCTTGTACTGAATACACCACACCACAAGGCAATCACATGTTAATTAAAGATTCAACAGATGCCATGTGATATTAAAACCTCACATGCATTTTGTCTAGTGAGGTAAAAATGAGATATATCAAAGATAATTAAAAATACATGTACATATTAAACAATTCAATCACTTTAAATTACGGTGTATTCATGGCTTATATGAAAGAACTTTGGCCACTTGAAATTGTTTTTTTAATAATCACCAATTTCATGAATAGTGGCTGATACCTGTTCACCTGTCTCTTTCTATCTAGTGGCTAGTTTCTTCATACTTACAATAGATCAATCTATGTTAATTAGACCAAGGAATAAAATACCTGTGTTTCTGCTAGCATTCTTGAAAAAAAATAGCATTTAGGTATAACTTTTAATTTTTACCTAGGTTATACAAGACAAGGATCTGACCAAGCAGTGCTTGTCTAACAATGGCAATACAAACTTTAGAGTAGGCACTCAAAATTAGGGTCGGTAGAGTTAGTGGAAACACTGGGAATTTATTTGTTGCCTTATGACGTTGTTGGTCAAAAATCCCATCCCCACAACTCTCTCTAATGGTTAGTTTAATTTAATTCTTTATTTATTTAACGAGGCTTGTGATTGGTTAGCATACGATATCTATGTTAATTATGATGGCAGAATTAACAGCTACTGGTAAAACCACTCTTTCTCTCTCTCTGTCTAATGGTAGGTTTCATCATACTTACAATAGTTAAGTCTATGTTAATTATGGTGGCAGAATTAGCAGCTGCTGGTCCAAAGTCATTCATATCCTGTGTTCTCCTTGACATACCCTGACGGAATTTGGCATTGCCATCACTGTTATCCCTTAAAGTAACCTCACTACCATTCTAGAAAACAAAACAAAAAATGTTCTTAGCTTAAGAAATATTCTAATAACACAGTATTATTTCAAATAGAATAATTTTGAAAACTGGAATAGTCATCGTTGGAAACCCACGGCTGATTAAGCTTCGTTCCTCACTCCATCGATGGAGTGAGGAACGAAGTGTAATCAGTCATGGGTTTCCGAAGATGGAATATAGTGTACTTCATTTGCTGTGGTTTTGAAATAAATGCTGATGCATAAAATAGTACAGGAAAGGAAGCAAAAAGGGACAAATTGATTAAAAAACTGAAAGCAAAAAAGAAGTGACATAAATACACATTTGAGTTTATGTACATGTATATGTTTATTAAAATATAATATTTTCTATAAGTATATTCATTCATGCCGGAACGCGAAAAACCCGGCTGGACAAGACATTTTGAAAACACCCACCTTATCTCTTTGAAAAATGGAAAACACTGGATATACATTATCACTAATATCACATTTCGTCCTATCAGCTTCAGTCCTCACGATGAGCACCAGTCTTCCAGCCCAAGACCAGTAAAACTTTGTTCGGACCAGTCAATTTTTTGAGTTTTTTGTAAGAACTACCAGTATATCAAAATAAATTCAAGGATTTGATTCGGATCCGTAAATTCAAATTTTCATTTCGAGGACTGCAGATTCACTGTCATACTAGCATTAATTTCTGTATCACCCTTCTTTCATAACTATGGTTATTCTATCTACATTTATTGTATTTTAATGGTTGCTACCTACCTTGACATAAACTCCTCTATTTGCTGTTTCTGCCAACTCACAATAAGAACCTCCTCCTCCTGGAACTTGTAACAGATCCTTTATAAGTTCATTATAGACCTCATACATCTGAAGTGTTACTACTGGATTCTGTCTTCTAACTTTGGTGTCCATCATGTAGTTATCTATCAATAATTTCTCTATGTTAAAATAGCATTCTCAGTATAATTGGTAAGTTACCGTCTCAAACTAATAATTATCATTTACAGTGGAACAATCTGACACCTAAGTTTTCTGACATCCTGTGACATCCAATAAAAATGTATCATCCCAAAGTATTTCTGTTCACTAAAATAAAACCTGGGACTGGGTATTCTGACATTCTGTACAATCCGACACATTTCCCTGGTCCCTTGGTATGTCGGATTAGACAGGTTCCACTGTTTTTGGAATTGGTAATTATGTAACTAGCTTGAGGATTGATAGTTGATAGGAGCAACGATTGATAAAATTCATAAAACTTGGAAATCAGAGACATAAGAGGAATAGCCTACCATTCACAAATAAAACCTACATAATAGTCCTATTGGGATTTTTATACCTCGTCTGCTAGGCATTGGGGGGCATTAAGTTTTACCCATGCCTGTACGACTGTAAAGTACATCCCACATTTGATTCTTATTCAATAACTTAGTTTCCCCTTAAGATAATCATTTGAAATTTATGCAAAAGGTCAGGGCCAATGAAAGGTAGGCCAAGTTTGAATTTCAGACTCTACCACTTTTTCCATTCTGAAGTTATGTCCCTTGATTTGTCCAAAAAATACAAATTTCTTTTTCCAATCAATAGTTTAAGTTCCCAATGAGCAAATCAACTGAAATTCATGTATAAGGTCAGAAAGCATAACAGACAGTTCAAGTCTGATTTTTGGCTTTACCACTTTTTCAAGTTTCTGCTACATTATTTGACAATGTGTTTTACTATAATACACAGTTCAAAATTGGTTATTGTTCCTTTTATGATTACAGAGTTATGCCCCTAAATTGACAAATGGAATATTTCTTACTTTTGTTTCCCTTGACCAAAAATGTTTGAGACTTTTACACAATGTCAATATTGGGAATGTTGAAAATTCAATGTTAGCAACCTTTACACAAATTACTGGTAGATTATTGTTAATCACATTTCTTGTCTTTGGCTTGACCTTTATTCTTCATGAGCTCATCAACCTGTACCTTAGTAAAGAGGTAACCAGTTTGTCATTGGTATGAACCTTTATCACAAACGATGATCTTCAAGTCCTCACCATTGGTATGAACCTTTATCACAAACGATGATCTTCAAGGTCTCACCATTGGTATGAACCTTTATCACAAACGATGATCTTCAAGGTCTCACCATTGGTATGATCCTTTATCACAAAGTTCAGCCTTTAAGAACTCTTTATTGATATTACCCTTTTCACAAACTTTGACCTTTAATAACTCATCATTGGTATGACTTTTAATCACAAACTTTGACCTTCAAGAACTCACCATTATTACCCTTTTCACAAACTTTGATCTTTAAGAACTCACTATTGGTATGACCCTTTATCACAAACTTTGACCTTAAGAACTCACCACTGATATGATCCCTTATCACAAACTTTGACCTTCAATAACTCACCATTGGTATGGCCCTTTATCACAAACTTTGACCTTTAAGAACTCACCATCTTGTAGCCTTGTAAAAAGGTAGTCTATTATCATTGGTACTACTCCTGTCTTTAATGATCCCTCTCCTGTCATTGTGTAGGATTTTCCTGATTCAGTCTGACCCATTACAAACAGGCAAACATTAAACCCAGCCATGTGTAAATTCAATAGAGAGTCTTCAATAGAATTCTTAAATATTCCATAGTTATCAACATCCTTTCTGTGTAGTGTGGAAAAACTGTGGACAAATAATAAAAAAGTATGGAAGTTAGAATACGGTTTTTGATACAAGTTGAAATGGTTTATAAGCTATCAAGGCGGAGTCTATAAAAAGAGGATATGGTGTGATATTATAAATTACCAATAAGTACTATCATATGTTGTTTTTATGATAGCAATTCAAAAAATAAAATATATATCCTGGGATATATATAAACCCTTCATATACTAGTATCTATTTCAAACAATGATCTACCATACACATGAATGGTAGCTTAAAAATTGTGTCAGCTACCATTAAAGTTATTTCACTTTCTGAAGAAAGCAGTACATGTACTCCACACATGGAGCACCACATTAGCATTAACATATTAACAGTTATGTGGACTTAATATTCACAGAAAACATGAAAAACAATCACTATTTGCTCTCTTGCACTCCCTATGAGTATCTCATCAGTTTACAGTGTTCATCTTCAAAAGAATACAAATTCAGCTCTATAGTACAATATAAGTTGAATGCTACATAATGCACTTTGAAATGATGCCCCCTGTTGATCAAAACTGTAAACTAGATCCACTAAATAAGTATTACATTTGTAGTTGTATCTGTATTTTGCATAGAAATCAATTGCCTACATAGTGAGACACTATACTATTAATGAGACATATGAAAACATACTTTATAAAAGGTCCTTTAGTTTGAGCAGCTACTCTGTGTCCTTCAATAACAAGATTTTCAGGTCCCTCAGCTCTGATTGAAGGCCTTATCCGACCAATTATTTCAATGTTCATCTTCAATTCTTTTTTTACTTCTGTAAATATATCAATTAATGAAGTGTTAGGTTCATCCAAAAAAAAATCCTGCTTCAAATAATAGTCAACATAGAGGTCTCGTTTCTATATGATACCTTAGTTATGGAAGCTAAACCTATTAAACGTTAAGCACCATCTACACTTTTACTTGCTTTGCAAAATTAATTTGAACAAATGTATCTGTTTCCGTAATGTTTGCAGCTTAAACAATGGTGTGACTTCTTGAACATAATGAAACTTATAATTCTAGAAAATATTTTATCATCTTTCCTGAAGTAACATTGCAAATATTGTTTTCATTCTTTTGTCAAATTATATTTTTTAATTTGAATGTGCATGTGAATTTTTTTTTCAAGGAAAATAAAATAGGTGTACAACAGTAGGTTGTAGCAAGGTGATCACTGCAACAAGTGGTCAAAAATATCAGCAAATACCACATATTTCATGTATTTGCCATGAGATAAATAGCATAAATAGTCTTCCTGAAGTTCAATCAAGACTTTCTGTCCTTTGACAACTTTAGAAATAAAACTGGACCAAATTAGTTCCATTTTTGTATGCCCTAATTCAAATGTCATTTCATTAAATAAAGTGTGATCTGAATAAATTGTTTAATCATATCTGAGTTATCTCCCTTTCACATGTTCAATCTTATTTGAAAAAAAGCAACAATATATTTGGACTTTATGAATTAGAATAATGAACACCAAAATTTTTTTTTAATTCAGAGAATAGTATTGACCAGTTATGCATTCTCCTATATATCTAAACTCAGACTGAAGCCTGTTAAATGAAAGAAATTCATATTAGAGATATCATATTATTTATGTGCAATACAGAGTGAATTGTACATTTAAATACAAGTTTCTGTTTTCAATTGACACTGGTTAAATCACATGTTTGACATCAAATACAAGGAAACATGAGAAATATATTGTGTCTAACTAAACCTAAGACATATATCCTTTCTCTGTGAGAATGTCTAAAATAAAATTTCAGTGTTCAAGGCGATAGTAATAAAACACAGGGAGAGGGGGCCAACAATTTCTCTGATCAAACAGAGCCAATTGTACAGAGTAATCTTTGATAAAAACATATTTATCTTGACATTTACATGTCACTGATTGCAGCATTGGGTATAAGATTTGAGTATGAATATGGATAAATTTAAATGTATTTTTTTATTTGTGAAATTAAAATAAATAGCATGTTTTTTTGCAATCATAAAACTATTGCTTAAATGTATAGTATGGGACGAAGTCCCAACTATGGTAGAAATAGCAATATTTTGATTCCAGATCCTTATCACTAATGGATTAAATTCCTTTCACCGGAAACCAATACAGGGTTACTGCTGCAGAAATTCGGATGCGCAATAATCTGGAACTACTTCCGGTTATGAATGTTAAAAAATGACTCAAAATCGCAGTGTGTTCTATCCCATTAAACATATACCATGGGACTAACAATATCATTAAACAGAGTTTCATTTCTTCCTCCTCCTGTCCGAAATAATATTTTCTATGAAATTGAGACGTTGAGTACCAGATTATACAACACCGAACTGGGTGTATAGTCTACAGGAGGGGGTAGGTCCCCGTTTTGGCAAAAAACCTTTAAAAACGAAAAATTTGGGTCCTTCTATTTTGAGAAAGTCTGGATCCGCCCCCGGTCTACTTTGAACAAAAATTATAGGTCCATATATCTGAGTTAATATTGTTTAAAAAAAAATATTGGACTTCGTCCCAAATTAGGCAACACTTATTATCATATTACAGTATTCTGCCAAAAGTATTGCAACGTGTAAACAAATCCCTATATAATCAACCAAAACAATAATTTTTTCACAAAATTATTGTGAAGTAATTTCTGGATAGATTATAACAAATTTTACACCAAAACATTCAGAATTGTTTATATTTTGATTGTTTATTTGCTCATTATGTTTATATGAGTGGTTTTTATTTGTACATAATATATATACTGCCTTCTCATTGTATCGCGGTATTTGCATACTCAAGGATTCCTCGTGCATGACGTCATTCCTGGGCGTGTATTTTTAGAACATAAACACTGAAGTCACGTCGCTTGTTAAGAGACCGCTTACCCTGAAAATGGCCAAGTTTATGGTAAGTACAGAATACTTTTATAAAATTTCAACAAAATGGCTGATATTGATAAAAACCCCTGATACCATCCTTCCAAAAACTGCCCAAAAATTATTTTTAACCACAAGTGTCAATGTTTACATATTGTCGTCTGGTAACCTGTATCCCATAATTCCCTAAGGCCATGTGATCTTGTAGCTTTGACGCTTTATCAGAGAAAAACAACTATGGAAAACCAGTTTAAAAAATAAGGATAAAAATATATACTTTGTTTGTAATATGCAATTTGCAGTCATGTCAAGATCACATTCAAATTAAATGACAAATATGAAATAATGATTGACGATGGTCACATTTTTTTCTCCTTATTACTGTCACATTTTGGAAGAGTCCATGTGAATCCTGACAATAATTAGTCAAACACGTGCTCCATAGATGTATTTCTATTTTTAGCACGATACAATGGGAAACACCTCTTGATGCCATTTCAATATGGCAGACATTCCAAATCTTAAAAAAACAAACAATTAAGGTTGAATTTGGTATGAAATGAGAGAGGAAGGCTGTTTTAACATCCATGGAAAACAATTACTGACAGGTAAGATATTACTAATATTTATTCATTGAAAAACAATAAGTACCGCGATACAATGGAACACCGGGCTATACAGGATTGTTAATTTTTAGCATTTATTTTTAGCTGAAATATACAGGAAAATCAGTCAATTTTTATTTGTTATGTTTAAAATATATTATATGTCTCTGTTTGTATAACTGCATCGTAATATTCCGTCTACGTGCAGTACTGAACCACTGACGAGTACTGTATTCGGTAGCTACCAGACGGAAGGAAAATGAAACTAAGTACTAGGTATAATCTGCATGTACATGCACAAAATATATATCTTATGGACTGATCATTAATACATAATTCTGTGTGCCTCCTAATAAATGTGCAAAATATTTTTTCTTTTTTTTGTAACTGTTGATATAAATGTCATGAATCATATGTAAATCATTCTAATCATTGCAACTAAATTTATTGTGATTATTCTGCTCATCTTGGGCGCTGTGATTAGCAATAAAATCTTTTTGTATTTTGTATTTGTACTGTACAAGTTAGCGGTTTGAATTTAGACTGATATACTGATTATTACCATAGAATATACTAATTGAAAGCAATATATTATTACGAATTGCCTACAAATCCATTTATCAATAACTATGATATACTGGACAGTAACACAAAAATTTTGGACAGGTAAGTTGTTTACCTTGGTTTCCTACCTTCAATACTAGAGAGTCGATATTAAATAACTGACTCGGATTGGAATTACTGTTTGAGTTCATTTTCGCACCAAGAAAACCCCTTCTACCTCGAAATTGAAACCAAAACAAGTTACCAGATTATTAGCACAATTGTTCGACTGGATTATACACACTTTTGACATTTAGGTCCTGAAGGTAATGCTCAGTAATGTTTTACCCTGAGTAAAATATTATCGGTGGGTTCTTTTGAAAGCTAAATGTTTGTTCTTCCTATTTTTTTTTCTTTCAGAATTGTTTGTAATGGGTTTTATTACATACTTAGTTAAAATAAAGGCTTTTTTGTATGACCATCAAACTAAAAGATGCGAAAGACCTGCTAATATGTGCATTCTACATGCCACATAGAAACATCAATGACCTAAACGAATTGCAAAAATCACTAGATACCATCATAATGGAAAACGACAAAAACATCATACTAGCGGGCGACTTCAATTGCCCTGACATTGACTGGACCAACATGACTACCAAAATACATGCCCATGATAAAGAAATTCAGAAATCACTGATTGAAATCACAGCTCAAGCAGGACTCGCCCAAATACACGAGGAACCCACAAGAGAAAAAAACCTCCTAGATCTGGTATTTACATCAAACGCAACGCTAACAAAATCCTCAACAAACATACCTGGCATATCAGATCACGCCATAATAGTAACAGACATAGACACAAAACCATACTACCACTAACCATCGCAAGAAAAAGCTACATATGGAGGAAAGCAAACTGGCAAAAAATAGAAGAAGACCTAGAACACCTGGCTGACGAGATCAAAAAAACAAAGAATCAAGCCAATACAGAGGAACTATGGATAATATTCAAAGATAGTTTACAACAGAGCATGGATAAAAACATACCATCCAAACAAAGAAGATCAAACAATAAACTACCATGGTTCAACAAAAAGATAAAGAGAATGTTAAAGAAAAAACAAAGACTCTATAATCAGGCCAAAAGAACAAAAAAGTGGTCAAACTACAGATTCTTCCAAAAAGAATGCAGAAGACAAATACGGAAAGAAGAATGGAACTACATAAATAATGCCATCACAGAGGGAATGAATAAAAATAACAGCAAACCATTCTGGAAATATGTAAAATCCCGTAAACAAGATAATATCGGAGTGGCACCTCTAAAGGAAAAAGGGAAACTAGTAAGCCAGAGCAAAGAAAAAGCACAAATACTAATAAAGCAATTTTCTTCAGTATTTACAAGAGGAAGCGTTGACAACATGCCAGAAACCCACATAAAACTGAAATCGACAATACCATCGATAAAAATTAAAACAGAAGGAGTGGAGAAACTGCTAAGAAACATCAACCCGTCTAAAGCATCAGGTCCAGACAACATCCCAAACAGGATACTAAAACAATGTGCATCATCACTAGCACCATCACTAGCCATCATATTCCAGAGTTCCATCGACACTGGAGTCCTCCCAAAAGACTGGCTAAATGCTAATATATCCAGCATCCATAAAAAAGGAGATAAACACTCGGCAGAAAACTACAGACCAATCTCGCTTACATCAGTACCATGTAAATTACTAGAGCATATTATATGCAGAAACATGATGAACCACCTAGAAAAACACAACATACTAACATCGTTAAACCATGGCTTTAGATCGGGTTACTCTTGTGAAACCCAACTAACAGTGACAATACACGATATGCTACAATCGTTCGACAGAAAGAAACAATTGGATATAGCCATCCTAGATTTCTCTAAGGCATTTGACACAGTCCCCATGACAGACTCCTACATAAGCTGAACAATTACGGCATCAGAGGCCCCCTACACGCATGGCTAACTACATTCTTAACAAAGCGGAAAATGCGAGTAGCCCTAGAAGGAGAATTCTCAAATGAAACTACAGTGGAATCAGGAGTACCACAGGGGACAGTGCTAGGTCCAATACTCTTCCTTTTTCACATCAATGATCTCCCAAACGCTATATCCTCCAAAGTACGACTTTTCGCAGACGACTGCCTACTCTACCGGGAAATAAACAACGAAAACGACCAAAACACCCTGCAGAAAGATCTAGAAAACCTGGAAAAATGGGCCACAAACTGGGGAATGAGATTTAACGCTAAAAAATGTTATATGCTAAGCCTCAGAAAGAAAATACAGGGTGCATACAAACTAGATGGTCATACTCTCGAACAGGTACCATCCAACCCTTACTTAGGAGTACAAATACAAGAAGATCTTAAGTGGGAGGAACACATCAACAACGTTACTAAAAAAGCCAGCTCCACCTTGGGCTTCCTAAGAAGAAACCTACAACACTGTCCGAGAGAATGTAGAAAAACAGCCTACATCGCACTAGTCCGGTCAATAATGGAATACGGAGCTATCATCTGGGACCCGTATAACAAAAATGAAATTAACAAATTGGAAAATCTACAACGGAGGGGTGCCCGTTTTATTACTAAAGACTATAAGTCACGAGAAGAAGGAAGCATGACTAGAATGCTAGAAGACTTAGATCTACCACTATTACAAACTAGGAGACAACACCAGCGTCTGATATTCTTTTACAAAGTGGTTGAGGGGCAGATACCAGCGATTCCGCCTCACGAATATATAAGACACCAAAAACCTAAGCGACACATCAGAGCTAAAAAATTCCAGGACTGTGAAACCACGAACATTATAAACTCACAAGTCAGAAACAACACACGCGCCGTAGTAGTCGAACATTCCAACACCGAACAACATAAAAACTCCTTATTCATAAGAACAGCCATTGACTGGAACCACCTAGAAAACAGTCTTGTAACAGCAAAAACCACAGAGGAGTTCAAAGGGCTACTAGCTACAAGTAGCAGCCCCACAAGCGACTAACTGCGCTCTCTCTCCGTCGTTTCATAGCCCAGCAGGGACTCTACGACGTATAGCTACAGATACAGATACAGACCAATATGACCGGAAGTAAACTGTCCATATTTTCACACCCCGGGAAAATAACCGGTTAAAGTAATTACAGGCCTGTGAGTATACTGCCAGTAATATCAAAAATTTTTGAAAGAGCAATAAACG
Organism: Gigantidas platifrons; assembly: GCA_002080005.1. Lineage (NCBI taxonomy): Eukaryota > Metazoa > Mollusca > Bivalvia > Mytilida > Modiolidae > Gigantidas > Gigantidas platifrons. Next base: position 58,188 of record MJUT01032202.1, read on the forward strand.
ATCAGCTCGTCTTCTATTTCAGTAAAAATTTTCACCCTTACTTATCTGCTTTCCGTTCTGGATATGGGTGTCAAACTGCTCTTTTAAAGATAATTGAAGACTGGAAAAATGCTTTAGATCAACATAAATTTACAGCAGCTATACTCATGGACCTATCTAAGGCTTTTGACTGTCTCCCCCATGACCTCTTACTTCAAAAATTAAAATATTATGGTACCTCAAAATCAGCTCTATATTTAATACAAAACTATCTATCAAATAGAAAACAATGGTTAAATTAGGAACAGCATTAAGTACGTGGCAAGATATTTACAAAGGCGTACCTCAGGGATCAATCTTAGGGACAGTACTTTTTAATATATTTATAAATGATATATTTTATTTCATATCTGACAGTTCCCTATATAATTATGCAGACGATAATACATTATCATATTCTGGCTATGATTTAAATAAAATTATAAACACCTTGGAAAAAGATAGTCTTAATCTAATAGATTGGTTTACCTTAAATCAAATGAAAGCGAATCCTGATAAATTTCAAGCAATTGCTATTGGTAAAAACACACAATCTAAAAATATTTCTTTTAATTTAAATGGTAATATTATAAAAACTGAAGATGAAGTTAAACTCCTTGGAGTAACAATTGATTATGAATTAAAATTTAACTCTCACATCACAAATATCTGTAGAAAAGCTTCTAGACAACTTAATGTATTAAAAAGAATGGGAAAATATTTAAATAGATTGGGAAAATTAACTATATATCACTCATTTATTCTATCAAACTTTAACTACTGCCCAGTAATCTGGCATTTCTGTTCTGAAGCTAATACTAAAAAGATGGAAAAAATTCAAGAGAGAGCACTAAAATTTATATACATTTTTTTTATAATGAAAACCACTCCACATATATGAAGAACTTCTGGCTAAATCAAAATTACCTTCTCTAAAAATTAGGCATATAGTACAATAGCTATTGAAACATTTAAAATTATAAATAAGGAAACCCCTCAATATCTACATGATCTTGTAATTTNATACCAACAGTCAAGACTACCCGGTATGGATTGAACTCTTTTAGGTACAGCAATACAGCACATATACCAACAGTCAAGACTACCCGGTATGGATTGAACTCTTTTAGGTACAGCAATACAGCACATATACCAATAGTCAAGACTACCCGGTATGGATTGAACTCTTTTAGGTACAGCAATACAGCACATATACCAACAGTCAAGACTATCCGGTGTGGATTGAACTCTTTTAGGTACTATGCTTCAAAAACTTGGAATGAGCTGCCAGACCATTTCAGGAAAGAAACATCCTTCAATCAATTTAAGAGTTTAATAAACTCTTGGAATGGCAGCTCATGTCACTGCAGCTTCTGTTCATGATTTTAAATATTTTCATACTTTTCTGCTTTATTTTTAATTTTTTAGATAGATGCATGTGCTTTTAAAAGTTTTTTTTTATTATTAATGTTGCTGGTTTCAATGTGTCTCATTTTATCCATGCTTTTTGTTTACTCACATCAATATATATGCTTAATTTATGCCTCTGATACTGCTGTGTTTTACATTATGCTTCTGCTACTGCTGTGTTTTACATTATGCTTCTGCTACTGCTGTGTTTTAAATGCTTCATATCTTAGATTGGTTTTTAAATTTTAAATTTCATAGAAATTTTAATATGACAGTGTTTTTGTTTGCTTGTTTTACAAATATTGTGTGCATGTTTTTGTTTTATGTTGATATATGCATATTCTTATGTCGGATTTAAAAGCTCAGTAGAGCTTGTGTTGTAATGTTTAATTTATTCCGACTTTAAATAAAGCTTATTGTATTGTATTAGTACTACAAGATCATTTCCGACCCAAGTCAATAATTGTATGGGTGTCTCTTTTCTAGATGTCGGAAGTATATAATAAATAGTTTAATAAATGGGCATTTCCATATTGGCCTGGTTATCACCCCTCGACCCATATTGGCCCGAGACGAAGTCGAGGGCCAATATGGGTATCTCGGGATGATAACCAGGCCAATATGGAAATGCCCATATATTAATCTGTATATATTGTCAGTTGGTATTACTACTGATCACAGGCACTCGAATTCCGGACCCCCCCTTTTTTTCCTCAATTGGTCCCTCCCGCGATTATGGTACGGATCTTTGTCTGGAAGTACATCTTTGAGTCATTTATCCATATTTTACAACATTTAGTGTTACAACTCTCTCGTTAGATACTAACTTTTGTTTCTAGGTCCAGCTGCCGTTTTACTTAAATAAACCGGCAGCTGGACCTAGAAACAAAAGTTAGTATCTAACGAGAGAGTTGTAACACTAAATGTTGTAAAATATGGATAAATGACTCAAAGATGTACTTCCAGACAAAGATCCATACCATAATCGCGGGAGGGACCAATTGAGGAAAAAAAGGGGGGTCCGGAATTCGAGTGCCTGTGCTACTGATGGTTAGAAACGATTTTCCCTGAAGCTAAAAGTACTACTGCTCTCATTTCCAACAAACTGATGTGTTCCTACTTTTGAGCAAAGGACATTTATCTCTTACTGACTTCTCTTCTAGAAAAATCCCCTTATCAATAGCCTGAGGGAGGAATCCGTGTATACTGTCATTCGCGGAATCGGTAATGACGATGTACTCGTTTCAAAAGATAATTTCTGCACCTCTTCCAGTTGAGAACCTCTGGAGCATGTGGCAAACTTGGACTTGTGCATCCCAGTGTTGTGGGGTTTTGTTCCATATCATTGAATAGACCGAACTGGTGATATCAGTAAAGCCGAGCGCCTGTTAGTTAATTCAGGAGGTCCAACAGCTGAAGAAACGGGAGGGTCTAAAACCTGGACAGTTAAAACCAGGACAGGTATTTTTCAGTAGTTTTATATGTATAACTTTTGAACGAAGTGAGATATTTTCATGATCGAAACTCCATAATAAAGAAGAGATTAAAGGCTTTAATTTAATATAAAGATTTTTAAAAAATATTGACATTTGATACCCTAAATCGTGGCAGGACAGTGTTTTTCAATGGCGGAAATGACGATAATTTGTGTCAAAATATTTGTTTTGATCATGTATAAGACTTTTAAATCAAATGTCTGTCAAATAAAATTTACACCATTTTAAAGCTTATATCTCAAGGATTTATAATATGTATAGTTTATTATTTTTGGATAAATACTTTTTGAGAAATCGTGGCAGAACAGTCGACAATTCAGCTTCAAATCGGACATTCAGTATGCCATTTCTTAAAAGTAAAAGCAAATTTCCGAAAATTGTGAGATATCTGTCAAATTATTTTTATATCATTGTAAAGCTGGTATCATACAGATTATAAATATATTTAGTTTATTAATGTAGGGTATTTAGTTTTTGAGAAATCGTGGCAGGACAGTCGATCTTTATATTAAATTAAAGCCTTTAATCTCTTCTTTATTATGGAGTTTAGATCATGAAAATATCTCATTCCGTTCAAAAGTTATACATACAAACATACTGAAAAATACCTGTCCTGGTTTTACCTGTCCTGGTTTTAGACCTTCCCTGAAGAAACTGCTTGGCAGTAACTACCATACTTGACCGGAAAAAAAATGAATTTCTGTCAGTGTGAAAGAACAATACCAATTCCAGAGAAAGAACAATACAAAAATCTGTTTTGTAAAGTTACCCAAAGAAAATGAGGTTCTAATACGATGTTATTTCTTATTTTTGTCCAAAACAAACAACAGAAAACCCAATTTCAGAAAAGTCTCTTATTGTAGAATTTTGAAATTCGACAAGATGGTCGAATTCTTTGATCAAGGAATTGTTCAGATAGGAAAGAATCTGGAGTATGTATAGGAAAGCAATCGATGACTGAAATCCTTGCGAAGAGTGGGGGTCCGACCTGTAATCTGACAGTCCGATAGTCCCGCGACGATCCGATAGTCCCGACAGTCCCGGATAGTCCGATAAATGCTTTAATTCTTTGAAAGTTAACACTATATAACATGTGTAATATGAGGCCAGAAACCGAACCGTTTACTCACCAAAGAAAGGTCCAGAATATCGGAAACACGATATCATAGACGGACAAACAATTGGTAGGGCCACACAAGAACTCAAAAAACACATATATGAACAACATGGACTCCATCAAAACCTGGATCCAGTCGTGGTGAACAGGTGTATAAGGCTGGATGGTCCGGCCGCCAGATGTTCCGGACGGCCAAAATTACCTAGGCAATTTGTTCCGGTTCGGAACCTTGAGCTTAGGCTATTTGTTCCGATGCCAGGCAATACGGCCCGATCTGCTTTTACATTTATAAACCTATATATATACATTAGTTTTGCAAAAATCATTACGACATGATAAATTAAAATAATATATATTTTTTAATTCGTAATTCGTTTGTTTGTTTGTTTGTTGGCAAGCTCACTAAAATCGAAAATGTTGGTCAACGGCTTGATAAAATAGCCGCGAGTGTCCCATGCGTAATACTAATATATATGAACGTGAACACTTGTCATCTCAGTTCCACATTATTAAATTCATTTGTACAATATTTCACTGCACGTTAACATGGACGAGAGTGCGTACTCGACACTGTTGAAATACGTTGAAAATACAGAATATACTGAAAGTTTAACAGAAAGTGATGGGTGGGTGGATGGATGGATGGATGGATGGATGGATGGACGGACGGACGGACGGATGGATGGATTTATTGAGGTTCAGCAAGCAATATTTCAGTCATTTTCAGGATGAGAAAAGTTTGTAAGCAAAAAATCAGAAAGAGGGGACTCTGGGATTGGTCAACATGGGCAACGACTTACTGACACGGGAACTTGTTTTTCTGTCTCTTCCGACGACAAGTTGGTCCTATTGTTATTCCCCGTGATTCCGACGGGTGACCCTGCTATAGTCGCATTCTACGACAAGCGCATATATAAAAAGTTACGATTGAAGGAATTGTCCCTTATATCACGGAAAGAAACAGCATCGGAATATGACAAAATAAACAACTGTGCCATGAAGCCCATGATACGCCCCCCCTCCCTTTGTGACAATTGAAGGTCAGTTGCTCAGCGTGAGAACAGTAATTAATATGCTGCGTTTTTTAAACCAATTAATTGTATATACCATATGAAAACTGGCGTTTTCCAAACTGACTAAAATCACACCTCTCACTTGCTCCCCTTTTTATCAATACAATGTATGTCCCGACGTGACCTATCAGTAAAAGGGGGAACAAGTGAGAGATGTTATCGTACGAGACGTGGACGGACGGACGAACAGCGGTTTGCCATAATAAGCCCGTATTTTGACGGGCGTATAAAAATGAATGGCCCATATCCTGAAATTACGAATATATCATTTTTGGCCAAATTATTTTTCAAAACTTTCATCAGTTTGATTAAGGCGAGGTTGCTTATATGCATGGGCGGACGGATGGGCATAATTCTGGGGTTTTTCGAAAATGGGTGGAAATTTGCGAATGAAAACACGAGTATAAAGTACATGTAATGCATTGTCGACGAAAGTAAGAGATCTGTGTTTTCTACTTAATGGATCGTCAGTAATAAAGTTGGTTTGGTATCATTTTTCTACGGTGATACATTTATGACACGCATAGCTACCCCTGAATCCATTCTATATATATATATAACATTGTACCTGAAGATCTGCATCAGCAGTGAAAACGTTAGTGCAAAAATCCGTTGTTATCGTTTTTTTAACTTCTTTTATATATATGGCCTATATATACTGTTTTTCGTATGGACTATCGGACTATCAGACTGTCGGACTATCGGACTGTCGGATTATAGCTACGGCCCCCGAAGATCTATGGATAAATCAAATCAAATGGGAGGGTCCAAAACTTGGAAACCTTGTTATTCTAAAATGAACCGTGTGTATTTCCGAAAGTTTGTTGCCACTGAAATATGGAAGTAAACATCGCATAAGTTTAGAGATGTTGTACGTAAATCTGGTAGAATTGAGACCAAAGAAAATTCTGGAATACAAACCCGAAAGTGTAGCTAGAGAAACCTCTTCCATAGCTATCATAATATCCACTTCATGTCGAAATATGCGAAACATTGTTTGATTCCGTGTTTCTCTAAAAGAGCAAAATGGACCATCCAAAGGGGAGGACGCTTTTCGGAAACTGAAGTTGAAGACCCCAACCGAATCACTGACTGAACACAAGATTTGGAGTCAATTTTCCCCGCTGACCTAAGAAATGGGAAGTCCTCCCTCCTACGGGAGTAAGCGGAAGTTGAGCCATGAATAACTCAGCTTCTGAACACTTACCAGCGTCATACGAAGAGGCCTATGGAAGATTCCATGTCTTGGTGCTTGTAGCATAATTCTTGTGTTTCATATGAGGACTGAAAAATGTTGCCATTGATTGGGATTTGCTAAGCTCAACTTTACATCATTAGCAGAAAAACTAGACAAGTTTATCTTTAATGGGAGAAGAAATCAAAGAGTCCCTGAGAGCTCGTTTGCTGGTGACTTTTCACATAGCATTTCACATATTTTGGAGAAATTGAAATTAGCCAGTATTTCGTACAAAGGCAACTGAGTCCTTTGAAGTGACAGATTTTCCTGAAGTAGATATAATTTTTCGCCATCTTTCTTGCCCTGAAGAAGCGTTCGTGCAGCAGCAAGGAAATACACAGCCGTTCCTATGATATGAGAAGGTTTTCTGGCTTTGCCCAAATGGTCGTGCAAGTCTTAAATAGCCAACTTGCTCAGCCTCTAACAAGGTTGAAAAAAACTTTTATTTGTTATTTTCGGATAGAAGACACATGGATTTCTAAATCATTGAATCTAAATATATATGAAAAAGAAGTTTGACAAAAGCATACAAATGTATCGCCATAAGGCTGTATGGCATCGTGTTTATTGATAAACGAACCATTGAATAGAAAAGCAAACTGGACTGTAGGTTTTTTTCTCTGAACATTCTAGTCCTCAGTTGCTCCATCGACACTGTACATATATTAAGGGCAACTATCAACTTCCTGGGGGAAAATACTAAGATGTAGGACAAACTACCTTGTTTTTCGTCCCATACAAGATGACTCATTCGAGTCTTCTATCATTTGCATGACGAATATAAGCTCTCTTGGATGTCTTGAGCGAAAAATAGTACTGTGGACTGGACAGAAGAAATTGTGGTGTACTAGATTTGTTAATAATCTGTTGGAAAGACTAGTCAAACCGCATCGGTGGTGTAATGGTTAGGGTGCTCGTCTTAAGTGTGGTAGATCTGGTAAAACCAACGAATATGTAATTAATATCTGTTGCTTCTTCTCTAAGCATGCAGCATTAAGGAGAAAGAGCAAAGACTGGTTGGCTCGTAATCAGGATAATGTGTCCGAGTGGGGCGACATGACTATCCACAGACTGTTGTTTCAGTCAGCTAGCACAATAATCCAACTAAATGTGTTGGTCTAGAACAAAGCGGACATCACCATCATCTCACTGAAAATTAACTTGTTCTCGCCATGATATAGTTGACAAATTGCTGAGTTGCCGTTAAACAACAATCACTCACTCACTAGTCAAATCCACGCAAAAACCATCCGGAAGTCTATCAAATAATCCTACACTCCAAATCTGACTACTGTTAGATATTTGGTGAGAAGTAAACAAGTAGAAGAATCCACCTGGGGTCTTACAGTAACAAGACCTCCAACAGAATAAGGAGAATACAAAAGACCAATGATATGGTGGATTTCATTGGTTACAGTTTTCATGTGAGCGAGAACATCAAGTTTTCATGGCATTTTAGGAAATATAACAGTTGTTCGAATGAATATATGATTTATTTTGGCAAAAAATGTAATTGTTAAAAACAAACATACTGAGGGTATACTCTGATGAACATTTAATAACCAGAAAATGTTATCTTCCATGTGTTTTCTAAATCATATTCCTTGCTGCATGATGAAAAAGAAAAGACTCTTGTTAAATGGGATATCAATTAAATATTAACTCTATGGAAATTAATGCTTGAAACAAACATATATGAACACACATGTCCATACAAGTACATTTTATTTTGTATAAATATCTTATAACTAGAAAAAAAACATTAGTACACAATATGTTTAAATAGTATATAAGTAACAGTTTAATTTAGTGCGGATACATTGTATACAAATATATTACTATACATTTTTTGTATATAATATTAATTTCACTCCCGTTTTCCGTAAAATTTGTAGAATTGTCGACAATTATTTTCAATTACTAGTCATTGTCACGAACCTACAAGCATAGTTAGGACGTGCATTCTAAAATCACCGCTATTGAACTCATTTTGTTTTATATCTTGTTAAGTTTATACAACATTATACAGTGTGTGGTTCATATCATGATTGCCTTGATGGATTATGTTTGGTTTGGTTTGGTTTATGGTGTTTAACGCCACTTTCAACAATATTTCAGCTATATCGTTGCGGTCAGTTTTATCGGTGGAAGAACGCGGAGTACATGGAGAAAACCACCGACCTGTCGCAATTCACTGACAAACTTTATCACATAATGTTACATCGAGTACACGTCGCCTGAGCGGAGTTCGAACTCACAACATTAGTGGTGATAGGCATTGATTGCACATGTAGTTGGAAATCCAACCACCATCATATCACGACCACGACGACCCCGATTGTCTTGATAGAGGTTTACAGCTGACAAGGAAGCTACTGAACAATTGTTACTGGTGGTTAAGTTGAAGTAATCACTTCGAAGGTCTTACGGTCGTTGCCATGACTTGGTTACGAGATATGTGCCACAAATGACCACGGTTATGCTTCGTTTGTCGTAATCACAATCTGGTCCTTTCCTCATTCATGGCTTTTCACCTGGTATTTAACAAGTGTAACAAGACGGGTGCCACTATTGGAACATGGACCGTGTACCCTTCCGTAGTACCTTAGTTCATATCCACGTTTTAGTGGGGTTCGTGTTGATCAAAGTTGATCGTGTTTTCTATGTAGTGGTTTGTAGATAATTGTTTGTCTGTCCTTTTTCTTTTGGTCACTATTGGTCACTATTCTGCCCGTCCTTCGATTTAAGGTTTTCGATTACCCCTTTGGCATGTTCAAACTTCTTGCTTTGTATCTTAACAAAGAATATGCCATACTATATTATATTGTCATTGTCATGAAATGAACATTAATAGGTTAATAAAAACGTAGATATATTGTCATTGTCATGAAATGAACATTAATAGGTTAATAAAAACGTAGATATATTGTCACGAAATGAAATGAACATTAATAGGTTAATAAAAACGTAGATATATTGTGATTGTCATGAAATGAACATTAATAGGTTAAAAAAGTTATTGTCATGAAATGAACATTAATAAGTTAATAAAAACGTAGATATTATATTGCATTCGTGGATATCTAGTCTGAAAGTCAATATTGTACTGCATTCGTGGATATCTACACCCTGAAAGTCATTATTGTACTGCATTGTGGACATCTACACCCTGAAAGTCAATATTGTACTGCATTCGTGGATATCTACACCCTGAAAGTCAATATTGTACTGCATTCGTGGAAATACACACCCTGAATGTCAATATTGTAAGTTGCATTCGTGGATATATACACTCTGAATGTCAATATTGTACTGCATTCGTGGATATATACACACTGAATGTCAATATTGTACTGCATTCGTGGATATACACACTCTGAATGTCAATATTGAAAGTTGCATTCGTGGATATATACACCCCGAATGTCAATATTGTACTGCATTTGTGAATATATACACCCTGAATGTCAATATTGTATTGCATTCGTGGATATATACACCCTGAATGTCAATATCGTACTGCATTCGTGGATATATACACCCTGAATGTCAATATTGTACTGCATTCGTGGATATTATATATACACCCTGAATGTCAATATCGTACTGCATTCGTGGATATCATCACCCTGAAAGTCGAAAGTGAGCAATATTCGAGAAATCAATTTCGTATATTTATTTATCATTTGGATAATTAATGTCTAGGAAATCAAGATTGTGCAGAAATAGAACAAAATATGTAAAGTTCTGCATTTTTAAGTTTGATTGGTTCAAACTACCAGTATATGGTTAGTGTTGAAGAATTTACATTTTATACATGTAAACTAAACAGTCATATTATAATCTTCATGTTGCAGGCTCGTGGTTGTCAAAACTGAGACATCCTGGAGGTTCTAGTCTGGAGACCTGGAAGCAACATTTCCAAAACATCATCTTGTTCCCCGAAGCGTAAACTGGTGAACGAATGGGTTTCTCTGGATGGAAGCAGCACTTTTCGTCGTTGCTTTCTGTAATGACGGAGTGACAGCGTTTACACTCTTTAAGAACATTGCTTTTGAATCGCTTTGAGCGTCTTGGTCTTATTTCCATTATGTCAGCATTTTCATAATTTAAAAGCTTGGCTTTAATATTCTCCAGTTCGTTTCTGAGGGCCCTTTCTTTTTCTTCTTTCTGTTTAATCTAAATATGATGATACATAATATATGAGAATCATCAAAATTATAATAACTTAATCACAAAGTAGCCATACATGTTTTATAGTGCTCTAACTCTAAGTGGACTCCGTTGTAGTGGTGATCGTATGGTAGTTAGATTTACAACTACCTATGCAATCACTGCATCACAACTAATCTCGTATGTTCGAATCCCAGTCAGGCGAGGTGTACTCGATACAACATTATGTGATAAAGTTTGTCATGACTTGTGGCAGGTCATTGGTTTTCTCCAGGTATTCCGGTTTCCTCCACCAATAAAACTGACCGCCACGATATAGCTGAAATATTGTTGAAAGTGGCGCTTACACACCTTAACCCTAACCCTAAGTCATACCCAAAATGTCATGCCAGTATGCAATGCCGGATTTAGTTGAAGAGAGGCCTTAGGCTATTCCACTCATGAGGCCCCCATCCATCCCCACCCTCACAACTACATGAAAAGGGTAGTGTTTTAAACAATTTGAATAAAGCCGAGCTATGGTGGGTGTTTGAAATTTAGCAATTAACAATTCCTTCTTTAAAAGATAACACGACGGATGACATATGTGGAACAGGGACTACTTACCTTTCTGTAGTTAAAACTTGTTTTTAGTAGTTACAAAAATATATCTAAGGGTAGACATATTGTGGATATTCTACCCAGTTTGAAAACAAATGAAACTCGTATTTATTTTTGCTTTACAGATTACATTCGTGACATTTCCAGTAAAATCTGTGATTTTTTTGGTTTATAAATACAAAAGAAATGACAAAATTATTATTCCCTTTGACTTCGAGATTATTAATGGCAAGGTTTGTGGAGACGAGGATGCATTCAATCATAATATTATTATACACAGACACACTAACCATATTGTACGCATCAATGATCTGTTACATATACTACACACTCATACCATACCTGAAGTCTATGTTTGTCAACCATGTCCGATGAACTGTTTATGCTTTCATCCAGCTGATTTTGTACACATCTCAATTCTCGCTCGTACCGTTTCCTCTGAAATAAATATATATATATATATACATTGTATCTACATTTGTATCAAGCTTTACATTGAATAAGTTAATCATATTTGTACATTGAACTACAATATGTATTTTTCAATTTGTGGAACCAGCTCCAGTTCTGATCTTCTTTATAATGACTGCAGCATTTAATAGACTCTTGTCAAAACTTTTACATATGATAAAACAAATGTACACAGAATAATCAGAATCAGAATAATTATTTATGCGTCAGAGTGGAGCAACTTGTCTACACGGGGACTCTTGTTTCGGTGATTTACCACTATCTATAGCAATCCAACAATTCATGTTTGTTTGTGTAGAACAAAGTGAACATCAGCATGATCATCATCATCATCTCATCAACATCTAACTTGTTCTCGCCATTACATAATATATGAAAAAGTGCAAATTTCGCACTAAAAACAATCACCCACTCGCTCACAAATTCACACAATTGGTACCGCTATTACATATAATAGCACAAAGGTATACATTTGGTACCGCTATTACATATAATAGCACAAAGGGATACATTTGGTACCTCTATTACATATAATAGCACAAAGGTATACATTTGGTACCGCTATTACATATAATAGCACAAAGGTATACAATTGGTACCGCTATTACATATAATAGCACAAAGGTATATATTTGTAAAAAACGATTCACACATGATAATGCAACAGTGTATATATATTTCCAAGAAATAATTTACTTAAAATCATAATCGTTTATTTATTATTATTCTTTCTTTTTCAAGTTTCAAAAAAGTGTAACACTTTCTACCATAGCGCAAAACGCTTACTATGGTATAGTCACACAATATTTGAATGAAATGGATTACCGTGTAATCTTTCAGAGTTATGGCGTTAGGGTTGTGGTGTTAACGCCACTTTCAACAATATTTCAGTTATATCGTGGCGGTCAATTTCATTAGTGGAGGAAACCGGAGAACCCGGAGAAAACACCGACTTGTGGCAAGTCACTCGAGTACACCTCGCCATGAGCGGGATTCGAACTCACAACGTTAGTGGTAATAGGCACTGATTGTACCGGTAGTTGTAAATCCAGTTATATGATCACGACCACCTGTAATATTTCACTCGTAATAAAAAGTAAACTACGTATTTTCCGTAAATGAAAGAATTAACAACATTTTGCGCTTTTTACTCTTTAAAAAAAGTATATTTACACAAAATTATTCATTTTGTAAAGAATAAGTATATTTACCTCGATTTCAAAAACATCAGCTTCTTCCTTATGCTTCCTTCTCAGTTCTGAAAATTTATATGTGTATAATTAGTCAGAATTAATCAGAAATAATGAATCTTGTAACATTTGGTTTATAAAATAGTTATCATTCTTATATTTTTATCTTTTAAATATTTACNGGCGTGATATTATGGTGGTTGGATTTACTGAATAAATACCTGTACAATCAGTGCCTATCACAACTAAAGTTGTGAGTTCGAATCCCGTTCATGGCGAGGTGTACTCTATACAACATTATGATATAAAGTTTGTCGAAGACTGGTGACAGGTCGGTGGTTGTCTCTTGGTAGTCCGGTTTTCTCCACCAATAGAAACTGACCACCACGTACGATATAACTGAAATAGTGTTGAAAGTGGCGTTAAACACCATAAACCAAGCCTATTCAGTTCTGAATGTTAATGCGAGAAAATTCATCATGGGTCAGAAGCTCTTAAATATTTTTTCGGTCGTGAATGTATGTTGATCTTTTTAGGATCACACAAGAATTTATATAGTACTATATAAATCCTTGGATCACATAAGCTATGGAAAATAATTAAATATGAAACCATGGAAAGATTGAATACCTGTGTTTTCGTGCTTTAGTTCCAGCATTTGATGCTTTAATTGATAGTTTTCAATCTGAAGTTGCACTTTTTCTCTGGTTAAGATGTCAGCAATACGCTCCAGATCTAGACTATTAGTAACTTCTGTGTTTCCAATGTCAATACTTCCTGATTCTGTTTGTCTCTCCATACTTTGGTCACTAACGAGGTTTATTACTACAATAAATACACAACACACGTTACACTACAATAAATACACAACACATGTGACACTACAATAAATACACAACACATGTGACACTACAATAAATACACAACACATGTGACACTACAATAAATACACAACATATGTGACACTACAATAAATACACAACACATGTGATACTACAATAAATACACAACTGTTATGCAATCAGTGCATATCACCACTAATGTTGTGAGTTTGAATCCCGTTCAGGCAAGGTGTACTCTATACAACATTATTTGTCAGTGACTTGTGGTAGGTCAGTGGTTTTTTCGGGGTACTCGGTTTCCTCACAGTAGTATTTCTCTGAAAATTGTACTTGTAATTCATGTAAATAGTGACTTGTTTTGCTGCCTCAGAACTAACACAAAAACCCTCCTCTACTCTATTCTTCTTAAGAAGAATAGAGTAGAGGAGGGTTTTTGTGTTAGTTCTGAGGCAGCAAAACAAGTCACTATTTACATGAATTACAAGTACAATTTTCAGAGAAATACTACTGTGAGGAAACCGAGTACCCCGAAAAAACCACTGACCTACCACAAGTCACTGACAAATAATGTTGTATAGAGTACACCTTGCCTGAACGGGATTCAAACTCACAACATTAGTGGTGATATGCACTGATTGCATAACAGTTGTGTATTTATTGTAGTATCACATGTGTTGTGTATTTATTGTAGTGTCACATATGTTGTGTATTTATTGTAGTGTCACATGTGTTGTGTATTTATTGTAGTGT
>MJUT01032202.1:98007-109871 GCA_002080005.1 Gigantidas platifrons
GCATAGGATAAGCAGACTTGTCATGATGTATAAGATCCAGCATCGACTCGTGGACATCGACCGAGACTTATACCTCAGACCTTATTTTTATTTTTATTTTTGAAACTTCAAGTATCTGTGATGAGTCAAACGTCTATCATTTAAAAAAAAGTATCCTTTTCATCCGGGGGCCGTGTTGCTCGTATGATACAAGATGCTTTTCCAAATCATAGACCCAATAAGGACATTAAAAGTATAAACATACAAAGAAAGAATCATAATTATATTGAGTAACAGCTATACACAATGACATATTTATCACAACACATTAAAAGTAATAAACAAGTAATAAACAATAACCAAGTTGTATTTGATGCTAGATTGCTGTCATTAATACAAATTATCTTTGATAAATTTGCACACTGTAATAAGTATTGAGATATTTTCATTATTCATTAAAAAAATAAATTTGTTCTGACAACTGAGTGTATGGAAATTTTTAACTTCATCCCCCACTAAATCTAATATATTTTTCCTATCAGTTTTAAAATGATTGCATAAAAGCACAGGCACTTGGGTTCAGGATATTTTCTTCTTCGTCAATTTTATCAATAAAATGTGCATCTACAACGTATATGAACCCGTTTGACATGCTTCGTTGTGAAAACGGGGTATAGTTCATAAAGGCGTTTATTTCACAACGAAGCATGTCAAACGGGTTCATATACGTTGTAAATGCACATTTTATTGATAAAATTGAATAAGAAAATGTCCTGGACCCAAGTGCCTGTGCATAAAAGTAAAAAATGCATTTCATCTTCTATCTCACCGGTATTACATTTTTTGCAGAAACGTTCATTTCTAGGAGTCTTATTATAACGCCCAACTTTTATACATGTATTTAATTTATGGGCTGAAATACGTAATTTACATATAGATCTCGTATGTGTTTATGTACCTGTTTTGTAAAATAAATGATGAAAGTTCAAAACATTAAATTTTGACTTGATTATTTGTAAAAATGTGGGTCCACCGAAAAGTCAATGATATAAGAAAACAAATAATAGTTTTCATAAAGAAACATCATCCTTTTCACGCACAAATCAATTCATATCTCCGCCAGAAAAGGCATAAAATATTGAACATGATGTCTTATCCCCGCTGATCCACTTCTCTTGTTGTAAACAAAACATTTTGATCGGACCAATGGACAGTTGATCAAAATGAAACAAGTAAGAGAAACCAGCTACCTCACGATCCTACGACCAACCCTGGAATACGAAGCAATGGTTTGTGATCCCACTACCCAAACCCTGATACAAACATTAGAAAATGTACAAAGAAGAGCTGCCCGCTTCGTCATAAATGATTACACTAGCAGAACACCAGGATGTGTGACAAGCATGTTAACATTACTTGAGCGGCAGACTTTAGAACAACGGAGGAGGATAAGCAGACTCGTTATGATGTATAAGATCCAGCATCAACTCGTGGACATCGACCGAGACTTATACCTCAGACCTGGTGACAGCAGAACCAGAGGTCAGCATAGGTTCTTCCAGGAGAGGTCCAATTATGACACTCTCAGAAACTCCTTCCAAAGAACAGCGCTGTGACGAGAATGGAACCACCTACCAGACACCACAGTTGGGGCCAGCTCCATAGAGGAGTTCAGGGCTAACCTCCAACAACAGGTTAGCCACGCCAACCAGTGTAGATAGTTTTAACTGTGTCATAGTGAAATTTTTAGTTGTACATAGTCTTGGGGACATCAGCTGTGTGTGCCTGGCATGCCTAGTCCCGCAGAACTTAAAACAATCGGCGGCGACGACTCCTGTTATACACTGGAAGAAGAAGATACAATGCGGTTGTACGGTGTGTGTATGATTTATTGATTGCGTTTTCAAAATTTCTCACAGAAAGACATGTACATATTAGACAACAGCCTGAGTCAATTGGGTCTTTCATGTCCGAACCTCAACCTGTCCATCCTACATATATTTAAGAGCAGGATTTAATGTAGCTGCGGAACCATAGCTCTTTATGTCCTTGTGAAAGTTTCTGATAGGGCGGACCCCGAAAAAAACAAAAATGACCTAAAGAGCTACGGTTCTGCAGATAGATTTAATGTAGCTGAGGGTCCGTAGCTCCTATAAGTCTTTGGATTTTTTTATTTTTTTTGTGGACAAAACAAAGGACTATGATAAAGAGCTACGGTTCTGCAGCCAGATTTAATGTTAGAGTAGGTTTGGAAGCCCACACTCAAAATTGTATTAACTTCAGTATTATTAGGAATATCAGTAAATTATGGTGGCACATACCAGATTTTAGGGGCATTTGGAGCCCCTGCTAATATATTTCAAACATTGAAGTCATGTTTTGTCCGAAATATGTTCTTTTTTGGTAAAACAAAATGAAAAGGCTGGTAATCGCTCTTATAATTTTTGTCCATGTTCTACTCGTTTACTGCCTATAAAATATAAGTTAACTTAAACCGTTTGTAGTACTCCATAAATGGCCACATATTGTCGATGTGTAGGCTTATACCTGCAAACTAGGCGTATCGCAGAAAAATGCAACATTTTTTGCACGGAAGGGCACTTGATATTTAGATTTAGAATTAAAGAGAAAATCATAGATATGCTGTTCAGATAGCAATTACGTTTTACCACTTTCACTGATTTAAAGCAGTTTTCTTTAATATTTTTTTTTCCGCTCATTTCGTCATTGTGTCTTGAAAGCTCGATCATAGCAGACGATATTTTTGCATCACACAAACGACAAGACTTTGAATGTTTTTTTCTGTCTCATGTGTACAAAAATGTATTTAAACGGGTTGGCAACTGAATCAATATTGTTTTTAAAAAATCATCTTTAAACTCCTTTTGATCAACGAAATCGTGTGACGACAGCTTTAGAAGGTCTAACGATTGTCCATTTTTAAAATAAATTAATTGTTTCATGTAAAGAAGCTGTACGGTTTCCTTTCTAATTTTTTGGGTTATTTTTTATTCAAATTAAAAGGCTGTTGTTCAGTCCTGTACTTCACTCTGTATAAATGATAATTTATCTAACCTTAAGATAGAAATACATCTATTTTGCTAATAGATACAACCTATGTGATACAAAATGTTGTATGTGATAGAAGATGTACTTAATTAGTAGGAACTAACTTTCGTGACGTCATAGGTTAGGAATGCGAGAAAACCCCAGTGACCTCTTTGTAAACTTTGGAATCTCCGTCAGGCCGGTAAATCTCAGCGTACTCCAGATTTATCTTACTAATTTTAAATATAAAGACATTCGTTTCACATTGCTGGGAACTGCACCGTCCAATACATAAACAATTATTCGGCAACCAACTGTAAATCGCCACCAACTTGAGAAACGCAGGGCAATGATTGTTTACTCTAAACAGTGTTAGTGACAGCGATCATGAAATGAATGACTAACAATACTTGTGTGACGTAAACTATAGCGATTGTCATTTTTTTAAATTAATTAATCGTTTCATGTAAAGAAGCTGTACGGATTCCTATTTTTTATTTGTTATTTTTAAACTGGATAGTTATTTTTTATTCTAATTAATGGGCTATTTCCGGTCATTCCATCCGATTGTCCATTCTATGCTGAAACTTAAAAACCACTTCCGGTTGATATTGATTCATCTCCTTACACACATGTTGCTGTTTAGCTCGCATCTTGCGATGCTCGCTATTATCCATTTTTTTAGATATTCGAAACAAAAAACAAAAACCACAACTGGTACATATTTCACTTGACGAATGAAAAGCAAGGCCAAGGGCAAGGGTCTCGGCCTCGGGCCAAGTTCAAACAATCGGTTATTGTGATATCGTTTATTTAAAGCGGCATTAGCTACTATTTTGACCAAAAAATTATATGTTTTGGAAATTGGTAAATAGCTTTAAAATGATGAAATAAAGGTAAATATTTCACATTAAAAAGCTTATCGTACCACTTTTCGCCTTTTGAGAACGAAAATTACCATCGATTTATTATTGCCTTGCAAGCAAATAATTTGATCTCGCTTTCTCCGTATGCATCTGACCTTACTAAAGTGACAGGTAAAAACGAATAATTTGTATTTTGTCGCTCATGGTTCTTTGTCCGTAATTAACGCCCACTAAAAGCAGATTCACAGAAAATAAGAAATAATTGCATTGTTGCACTGATTTAATGACGAGCGACCAAAAAAAAAGTGTGTAGATCTAATTTTATTAAATTGCTGTTAAACATATTGTGAACTTATCCTGGTTGATTCTTCTTCTTCTTCTTCTTCCAAATACAGTGCATCCTTCAATTTGAAGATTATCGCACTTGTGCGGGTCAGGAAACGAAGTGTTCTGTTTACAAGTGAACATGTGAATATGTACATGTTCCAAAATCGGAAAAGTGCAGGTTAATACTGGTAAAAACAACTGCAACTGTCTATGGTGTTAATCTGATCTCTGTAATATCTCTGATAAACTGTTCCAGAGTCAGAGATCCATCAACAGTTGCTGGTAAAGTGTTCCAAAGCCTGACGTTTTTTTTAGTCGGGAAGTACGAGTATTTGTAAACTAGTATTCTGGTGTGTGGCTGAAGGTAACGTACCGGTATGTCATGTCCTCTCGTCGATCTTGTGGACGGAACAAGGTAGGTTACAGCTGGTATAGCAACCAGTTGGTGTTGTATTTTATACAGCATGACTAGTTGAGATCTTGCTCGTCTTTCTTGCAGGGAGGCCCATTTCAGCTTTTGGAGCATTTCTGTGACGCTTCTCTGACGGCGGAAGTCGTTATTGACAAATCTGGCTGCACGTTTTTGAACTTGTTCTATTTTGTTTATGTTCGCAGAAAGGCAGTGCTTGAGTTGGCCTTTTTCGTTATTGTGTCTATATGTTTGTTGCTAGCCTAAGGTTGTTCTGAAAGTGTAACCCAAGGTATTTTGCTGATGGTACAGTTACGAGTTTCTTCCCATGAATATAATAATCGGATGTTAACTGTTTCCGTTTCTTGGTGATGCGGATTACTTCACACTTATCTGGGTTAAAGCTCATCAGCCAGTTGTTTTCCCACTTCTGCAATTTATCTAGGTCTGCTTGTAGTTCGTGGGAATCCGCCTTTGATCTAATAGGTCGGTAGAGCAGACGATCGTCGACAAAGAGGTGAGAAGTCGATTTTACGCACTCAGGTAGGTCGTTTATGAAGACCAGAAAGAGCAGTGGTTCCATTACTGTCCCTTGAGGAACTCCTGATGTTACTTTTGCAGATGATGAGTGCTGTCCCTCCACTAGTACTCTGAGTTCGTTCAGACAAAAAGTCCTCGATCCATCATATTTTCTATCCATTCCTAACCATGTGACCATGGTGGACAAAATGATATAATTACTGCGGTGTAGAGGTGTTCACTGGCTTCTACCACCCTGCAATATAAATGTGCTAAGATATGTAGAGCGGAGGCTAGAACAAGGAAGACAAGAACTGGTTTTGAATGTTGTCCTCTTCGACCTCCGCGTTAAACAGTGTCTGTTTTGTGTCTTTGTTTTCTCAACCGCAAGGTGTTCGTAGAGCTAGTGGACGCCACCATTTAAAAAAAACAATCGACCAAATCACACACAAAAAACATAGCCACACACAAAATTCTTCTGGCCCGAAAATAGAGCAACACACACCCTCAAACGAACTTCTGTCAAGAAAAACAACTGAATTTAGTATAAAAGATGGCGTCTCCTACATATATATAGCGCTGCTGTGGCAGTAAAAGAACACGCCACAGGTTTCACATTGTCAGTAATAATAATTTAAAAAAAAAGCGCTGAATACATTACTGGATAATGCTTATTATTCGTCAAAGATACAAATCGCTTTAATACATATGCCATAGTTTAAGTTACTTGAAATATGAAAAGATGCTTCAACTGAGTCTGTGAGTAGTGTCCCGACTTTAATTAAAACACCTTTACTTCAATACATCCGATACAGGCTTATACAGACCAAAATGTGCCGTCCCATCGCGCCCCTCTAGCAATGCTACTGATTATCTCCATCATTCATTTCAACGGTTGAATACAAGTCGTAAGATATACAACAACATGCCTTCCAAACAACCTTTAAAACTGACCCCTTTTACCCCCTTTTCTTCAAAATGTAAGTGTCTTTATTGTAATTTATTTCTTCTAAGCATTAGTGATATGATACAGGGGCGGATCCAGAATATCAAGTTAGGGGGGGGCACACTTCAAATAATCGCGCCGAGCGTTTTTGGGGTATTTCGTGTGAAAAATCACGATTTTACGCAAAAAAATCATATTTTTTACAATTTTAGGGGGGTGCCCCCCCCCCTGGATCCGCCCCTATGATATATTACAAATTACCTTTTAAACATTTTTTTAATAACACCTTTTGGTCCATATTTCCCGAAATTAAATGGTCAACCCCTTACTATCACCATCATTGACTCCCAAGACTGAATAAAAGTTATGTGATAAATATAATATACAACAACCTACTTTTTAATCAATCTTTAAAACTGACCCCTTTTCTCTCATATGCAAGGGTCTATGATATCGTGACCACGACTTAATAGTATCTCGTGGTTACGCGTTAGTATCTCGTGGCCACCCGATAGTATGTCGTGACTACAACTTAACATCTCGTGGCCATGCATGCTTTGGTATCTCGTGGCCATCTTCAAACTTTTCTTACACGCATTTTTATTAGCGAAATGAATGCTTAAACATTTAAACAATTTGCTTGCACAAATTATTTATAGCAGGAAAGACACATGCAGTGAGTAAGATGTATTATGTAAATTACTGAAAATTCCTCTCAAATTTGAGTATAAGCTTATCCAGGGTGAGTGTGCGCAAAGAATGTTAATAACACGAGATGAGAGAATTGAAGCTCTCAACTGTTTCACAGTTCACAGCATCCTCTGAAATAGAGTTGACAGACAGTCTTTGAATGTACGAGGAACGAATGAGTTTTTGAAAATGTCTGTGTTCATCGAAAGTTGTTTAATTTGTTTAATGTGTGATGATCTTGTTAGTGTAGAGTTGTAAATAATGAGACTGTTAGCAGGTATGGCCACCAGGTCGTTCACAAGTTTGAAAATTATTAGTCGTTTTTCTATACGCCTTCCATCTAATGTCTTTCATCGTGGAGGTGACACTACTTGTACGTCTATGATCATTGCAGACAAATCTCGCTGCATGGCACTGAATACTCTCCAGTCTGTCAATAACTTTGTTTAAGTGGGGATCCCATACAGTACTTGAGATGTAGGCTGTTCCCTTAAAATGTTCTGGTTAATATGATCTTGTTTTAAGTGAGATTTTATTTTCATATACCAAAGTACTGTAGCATTTATTCAATAGAATGATTCCCTGTTTAATTTTGCAGCTGTATATATAACATTAAGATGTTAAGTTTTATCTACCATTACACATTTCACAATGCACTCTCATACTCAAATACAAATACATTGGATCTTGCTTGATGCAAGTCTTACTACGCGGTATTTATATCTTATATATACTTTTATGCTTTATCTAGAGGGCCATCGTGATCGTATGGTAGTTCTATGCAATCAGTACTTATCAACTCACAACGAGTTCGAATATCCCACACATGGCGAGGTGTACTCGATACAAAATTACGTGATAAAGTTTGTCAATGACTTGCGGCAGGTCAATAAAACTGACCGCCACGATAAAACTAAAATATTGTTGACAGTGGCGTTAAACACCACAACCCTTAAAAATTATGTTGTACAGAGTGTTTTAGATTACGCCAAATAAATCCAAGAGTACAATTAACTTTATTATATATTTTGTTGATGTGGTTAGTCCACTTTAAATATCCATTGATAATCTCCCCTAAATATAGAGGTTGTTTTACACCTGTTCTTTTACAATTGTCTATCCCATTGCTTATGTTATATTCATATTGACAAAACGTCTAGTGCCTGTGACCCAGCGCACTCGATCACATTCATGACATGTAATATTGGGCGTTTCGAAAATTTCCCGCGCTTTTACTTCGCTTGGGCACGTGTATTTGTTTACGTTTTTTTTTATTTACTCTCTATTCACTTCATCCTTAAGACGAAGTTTCTCATTCAGAATTAGTATTAATAAAAAATGTTTTTGTAAGAACAATATTTATCTTTTTATGTTCTAACAAAAATGTATCACGATATTTGATGAAAAAGTCGAGTAGACTATTACAATAATTTATTTAGAGATTAAAGCAACAATGGCCGAAAGGTAAACACTGATTTTTCTTGAAAGAAATATATGCTTATATTAATATACATTGAATATGCCAATCCAACGAGAATACAGTGGAAGATTACGACCCAATACCAAATGATTTAAATAACATAATAAAATGAGCCATTTAAATTAAAGTACCTGGAAGAAGAAGAAGATTGTGTGATAAATTGGCGACGAATTGTTTTTTTTTCTAGAAAAATTAGATTTTTTTTGTGTCTAGAAAAAATAGTTAGGCTAGAAGTTAGAACTCAAATAATTTGATTTGCTTTACAAAGGAACTATATATATATATATGCTAATTCTTCCATGGAAGCGAAATAATGTAGTGCAAAATAATTGTCATGTGAAGTGAACAGTGGAACTATATCCTGATTCTTTCACCATACTGTATACCTTGAAAAATGTCACTCAAAATATTAAATGTCATGTGAACAGTACTGTTAGGGCTCACGTTGGAGGGCGCTTCGGCCGAAGAAGTCACCTTGTGAAGGTTGACTTCGCTTTCTCATTGGTAAAAAACAAAGTTCGAGTCGGCCTTTATTTTTTCTCATTTTTGTGACATAAAATCATAGTTCGCATATCAAATATATTCATATATGCGAAGATTGCAATTCAAAATTCGTTGAAATGCACATAGACACTTCAGATATTTATCCATCCCTATTGGTATTTTATACAAATATACTTGACAACTGGTTAATATTACGATCTATCGAACTGTTTATTTACAAACAGACATGTGTAAACGTTAACATATATCCAATTAAAAAATAAACTTTGAACTACAGTAGCTTTCCCCTGTTGTTGCAATCTGATTTGAGGTCTGGCAAATAATAATTACAGCCTTTACTTTCTTAAGTTTTTGACTGATCAAGAGTGGCAATTTACATTTGTGCTATATTTTCATTCCCTACTGACTACTGTACTGTACTCCTTAGTCCTATATATAGTTGGACCATTGAGCAAATTGACAGAGACATCGTTCTTCTGCTGAAGATCACACAAATATGAGTTATTACAATTTGTGTGGTATTGGATCACAACACAGTAATATTTCAAAAGGAAAAGGGGGGTGGGGGTACATATAAAAATCACTGGTATGCAAGACTCCAATAGTCAAGGTAGACAGAAATAAAAATGTGACATTGAATAGATGTTCTTAATGTAGTTGTGAATAAAAAAAACCCAGAACAAATCAGTTCAGACAGCTTTTTAACTATTTACTAAATTTTGGGCAGAGTAACGTTAGAGAGATCGTAAAACAACGTTTCGATTAATCACAATTAACTTCTCCCAGAAGTCTCCCCACTTCTCTCTGTTGTCTCCCACTTCTCCCTGTGAGCTCTCTGAAAGAGAAGTCACTTCTCCCTCTAATTTGAAAGTAGTGGGAGCCCAGTACAGTTGTAAAATGAATTATTGAATAAAGGAAATATTATTTGACCATATATAAAAACAAGTACTGACATCAAAGAATCATAATCATATATAAAACATACAGTGACAAGGATGATTCTTGACCATTTATAAGGTACTGATGGGGGAAGAATCAGGATCATATATAAGACACAGCTATGCATAATGCCGTAGTGGGGTTTTTTGCGGGTACCTAATTTTCGCTTTATTCACGATAATTGTATAAGATCTATCGTAGTATGACTGTGTGAATATTTAACCATTATAATATGGTACCTGTCATTATTAAAGTTGTTGAAATGACGTTTTTAAAATATCCAACATATCCTTCCCGAAAACAATGCATATGTTAACAATGATCATGAATGAACAATAAATGATACCTTATTATTTAAGTGATGAAATAGCATCCAAGCCATACAATCATAAATGAGATAATTTATTGTTAATCAGATTGTACTTCACAGCTGGGAACTCATAATCAAACTTCCAGACTTGACATACAAATTGACAAATACATTTGATTACTTCTTTTCTTTTTATTTCAATCATTAAAAGCCTGTGTAAACACAGCCTGATAGTCTAATTATACATTAAATAATTATGACACTGTTATAAAAAGTATACACACACTAAATGTTAGCAACAACATTATTGATTATTTTACGCACAGTTAGATATAGTAAAACTTTTATTTCATAGTTTATTTTCATATCAACTGTAAGCGTTTACTGGTTCAAAACACAACTGCACTAGAGAGTTTTAATTCTCTGAATAGTTAAAAAAGTATTATATGCATTTAATGATTTTGTGGAATAGTGCCCAAACAAGTAAAGAAATACGAAAATATCTGACAATAGTAAACATTTTCATTTATAATGGACACCCCTCCTGCAAAATAAAGAATCTGGACAAAATCCCGTGCATTATGCATAATGAATTACGATTCTCAATTATTTCAAAATATTTCCTATTTTGAATTATTGGTCAACCAATTCAGATAATGTAATTCTAATATCCGCTAAAATTAGATTTTGGTTAAAACTCAGGATCGTGAAAATTAAGTCCAACTTAAAAAAAATCCACCAATTTGGTAGAAAATCGCGAAATTTGGCTCCCGCCAAAAAAAACACTTATACAGTATTATGAATACAAATCTATGTTAGGTATAAACAAAAAATAAGCTGTTTATCCAACTGTCTGAAAGGGTTTTTCTTTGGAGATTCAATAAAAAAAAAAGAGTTTGGTATGGTAATTTTCATATCAATACTGCTTGTACTTCTAATATATTATGCAAAGGGATACAAACAAGTCAAAGCATAGTGCTTAACAGATTGACATAAAACAAAAATGTTTATATGGAATATTTTTGTTATGCAGAGATGAAATGTCAGTTTGTGGAAATGAAATGCACCAATCCATATAACCTTTTAAAAATTAAGATGATTCTCTTTAGATACCCTAAGGAACATGATCATTGATAATGTTTACACAGTAAAGGTTTTAAAAATGACATCCTTTCACTGATCTCAGTATTTTGAATAGAAAAAACTGTGGCTTATAACTACAATTTTAATACTAGAAATGAAAATTGTATGTGGCAATTATCGGTACCTCACATTACCCAAAGGGAATGAAGATAAGATTGATTATTGCTAAACGTCCAGCGATCAGTATTTCAGCTATATTCTGGACAAGAACAAGTTCAATAATAAATAAATACTGTATAGAAATGAGGAAAGGGATTGGTTGACCGGGTCAACGACTTGACTGTCACCGAAAAAAGTATGGAGAGTTTGGTAGGGATGAAAAATCTTTTGTAGTAGCTACAATGAGCCTGCTCTTTTTCAAAATCTACAAAAGAGATCTTCAGCTGGAAGTGAGCATGGCATTCTCCTAACATGATACCCACTATGGTCCACAGTCAGGCTTTCAATACTACAACCTGACAACCCCCACCCCATCAAGAGATCTCCTCCTATCTGCCACTTGGGGAGGTACTTGGCAGCTGTGTGGGTTTGAACTCTGTGAACCTTCACCAGTACCCAGTACATGTATTAACATAAGTAAAATAGTAAAAACAGTTACATGTTCTTGTAAAATACACTGTCTCCTATTAACATAAGATAAATAGTAAAAACAGTTAGATGTTCTTGTAAAATACACTGTCTCCTATTAACATAAGTAAAATAGT
>MJUT01032202.1:113290-132662 GCA_002080005.1 Gigantidas platifrons
GGGGTCATACCCCACCCCCTACCTGAAGTGAACTTTTTAATGGTTGAGATCCCCACCCCTAAGCCATATATATTTATGATCAGGGTGAATAGACAAATTAAATGCCCCAAGATTTTGACTTGCAACTCGGCTATTGCATCTCGGATGCTTTCTCAATTTTATAAATATATCACATGGATAACATTACACTCACATTACACCTCTTTCTATTGCGGCAGGGGACACATGGCTACGTGTTGCAATCTTGTTTTTGATATAATTTCATAACAGATCCTATATTTGACAGAGCTAAGGTATTTTTTTATATAATTTCATAACAGATCCTATATTTGACAGAGCTAAGGTATTTCTTTTTACATAATTTCACAACGGATCCTATATTTGACAGAGCTAAGGTATTTTTATATAATTTCACAACAGATCCTATATTTGACAGAGCTAAGGTATTTTTTATATAATTTCACAACAGATCCTATATTTGACAGAGCTAAGGTATTTTTTTATATAATTTCATAACAGATCCCATATTTGACAGAGCTAAGGTATTTTTTATATAATTTCCAAAGCATAATGTCTGATATTCATACAGGATGTTTTATTCTTTTTTTTATATAAATTTAAAATTGTTTTTTTATTTCCTCTTATTTTGAGAGAAAAATTAGGTTTTCTTATCAGTTATTACATACAAACTCATTTAATCTTATTCTACAATCGCAGGAAAACAAATTGTTCTATGTAGAATTTACAAATTGAAGAGGGCTGCACTGCAACAGTTTTCCAATTTATGATAAGAGTTAATATGTTTGATGCAAGATTTTAGCAATTTGTTTTTTATACCCCCCGCAACGAAGTTGGAGGGGGTATACTGGTTTCACCTTGTCCGTCTGTCTGTAGACAAATCCTATGTCGTACGATAACTTGAGTTGTGTTTTTTAGAATCTTTTAAAATTTTATCAGCTGTTTACTGGTGAAGAGAGGAGAATCCATTTCATTTTTGACGATTTTCACTTTTGCCGTTCCAGAGTTATTGGACTTTATATGACGGAAAATATGATTTTTACCCTATGTCGTATGATAACTTGAGTAATGTTTCTCAGAATGTTTTGAAATTTTATCAGCAGCTTACCGGTGAAGAGGGGAGGATCCCTTTTATTTTTGACGATTTTCACTTTTGCCGTTCCAGAATTATTGGACTTGATATGACGGAAAATAGGATTTTACCCTATGTCATATGATACACTTGAGTAGTGTTTCTCAGAATATTTTGAAATTTGAGCAGTAGTTTACTCATGAAGAGAGAAGGGTCTCTTTCATTTTTGATAATATTCACTTTTACTGTTCCAGAGTTAGGGGCCTCTTTCATTTTTGATGATATTCACTTTTACTGTTCCAGAGTTAGGGGCCTTCATATTCATATTCTTTTGAGTTTTAAAACATGTGAAACCATTTAAAAACCTTAGCAACAAAGACACATTATTTCTAAGTCCTAATAAATAATGATTACTTTACAGGCCAGATTACATGCCATACAAGTAGATCCTAGTACATATTGTAGTAATCCTTCTGGACCTAGAGAGAAATATGAGGAATGGTTGAAATCTTTTGACATGGACACCAAGAAAGGTGAAATATCAGAATTGTTGGTGTCACAAGTAGAGGTCAGAGGGTTATATACAAGACTGGTTAGTAACTGTATACTATGAATGATATCTTTTGTTATTACGAAACAAATGAATGCAGATTCAAACTGTTGAAGTTGTGTGCTAATCTTGAAGATTATTTTGTAGTGTTTTTCCACTAATAAACATTTTCTGTAATGTATAAATGTTGTAAACTCGACTGATCTCCAATACATTAGTCTGGTAACTACTTATTCTAGATAATAAATATGTTTTCTCATGCATTTTTGAAAAATAGGGGAATGACAAATAAAAATTCAAAATGAACAGATCTGAAGTCATATTTATATATGATCATCTGCAATAACTATTACTACTTAGAAATATCCATTGATTTTACACTATATCACAGATGTACTGAAAATATTAACTTCTATAGATGTGAAAATCACAAGTTAAAACAGTAATCTTTGACAATATCACTGACATACCTTGTTACAAACCTCAAACTACAAAACACAAAAAAAAGAACACTATAGAAATTGATTGAAGTCCAAGTGCTGGTTTTGGACAATAATAATAATAGAAAAAAAAAAGGTGGTGGGAACCATGGGGTTAAATTAGTTAATGAGATTCCAAGTTTTCAACTGTCTATGTAAGGTTTGAAATGATCAAAGAAATATAAAGAGAAGAGAAGACCTGCCAAAGTCATTCAAATCTAAATTAAGTGGATATTAAATATATTGACTGAGCAGCATTATAACAATATCAACATTATGTGCTAAAGTTTTATCTTTATTACCATATCATATTAAATAGACATCTCCATAAAAGATGAAGTAATGAAAATAAACTTTAACATTGTCATTTTACTCTATTTAGGTTCCATCAGAGATTTCCCATGCCGATTTTTGGAGAAGATATTTTTACAAAGTTAACCAGTTACAGATTGATGAAGCTCGAAAATTAGCATTAATGAAAAGAGCAGAGCAGTCAGAGAAGAAAGAAGATTCTATCAAATGGGATGGTTAGCAATTATTTGCTATTCGTAAAATCCAGTTGGCACTCATACTCTTTAGTATTGGGCAGTAAAATTAGGCATTTTTATTTTTATACCCACAACAAAGTTGAAGGGGGGGGGGGTGTAACAAAGGGGTATACTGGTGTCACTTGTCTGTTCACTTCTGTGTCCTTTTCATCTGTAGACAAAGGCTTGTTCGGATCATAACCTTTTTTAGCAATGATTATTTTTTTAGTACCACTAGGAGGGAATGTCATGAAGCAAAAAGATATTTTTTTTATTCCTCCTCATTTACAAAAGTTATGGTTTATTGGAACATAGAAATTCTCAGGGTTGTTCTGGCCATAAATCCTATGTATATTATTGGTATATTTTTTAAATTAGAAAAAAATTAGTAAAGAAAACAAAATGGGCAAGGGCATTGGAGTTTGCCAATGGGCATTAGTGGTACTTTTATGATTTTAACTTAAATTTGTTTCAATATATGTTGTTGGATGGCTTTGTACATACTAAATTATGACAGTCATGATGAACGATCTGTGTATTTCACAACCCAAGAAATTGGCAAATATGTGCGAGAACTGTAATTTTGCAACAGACTGCATTTGCCAAAAAAAAAAACGTAAAAATATGGTTAATGCTAAATTATCGTGATCTATATTATATGATAATGAGAAGTGTGGAGTATGGTATAAGATTTCATGTCAAATTATTCCTCAATATTTGTCTTGTATGTCAGTTAAACTGGTAGTTATTAATACCAAGGGGCCGCCGTTCATGGCGCGTTGTATGTGATACAGCATTATATGATAAAGTTTGTCAGTGACTTGTGACAGATCGGTGGTTTTCTCTGGATACTCTGGTTTCCTCCACCAATAAAACTGACCGTTACGATATAACTGAAATATTGCTGAAAGTGGCATTCAAAAATCAATCTATTTCATATATTAGAGCAATTCAACCTTGAGATAAAAAGTTATTTTTTATTTTTATTTAGATGAAGATTCAAGTTCAGATGAAGTGGAAATAAAAAAATCATCTCCCCCAAAAAGTAAAACAGAAGCCAACACATTGCCAAATATACCTAAAAATACTATGGTTACAGTGGAACAACATGGACTTTCTTTACCTAAAACTACTAAGGTTACAACAGAACAACATGGACTTTCTTTACCTAAAACTACTAAGGTTACAACAGAACAACATGGACTTTCTTTACCTAAAACTGACACAAACACTAAAGTAAATACTACAAGTGACATTTCACCAATTACAGCCACGGACGCTAAGACAGCAAGTGATAGTCATATAGAACATAAATTGGGCAATAAGGAAACATCCAATACAAATACAAACAGTCAACAGACATTAGATGTTCCTCATGACGATAATGTCGATTCCGTTAATTCATGTACGATACATGAAAATGACAATAAGGAAAGCTTCGATTCATTACATATGGAAGAGAAACACAAGGATGATCATTCTGAAACAGAACATTCACAATGTGAAAAACTGACAAAGGAGCCATCTATAAATAGTGATGACAATGATAACATGGAGAAGGATTTAGGCAAAAGTGATAAAACTGAAGTAGGAAAAACAGTAGAAAGTGAAACAGACACTGTTAAATCTTTGTGTAGTAATGAAGAAACTACCGGTGATGATGATATTGGAGAAATAAGGACAAAAGAAAAAGGAGATGTTGTTGTAGTCAATCCAGATAGAGATTCACCTTCCACAGAATCAACTAAAGGTAGTAATCATTATCTCAAAGAAATTAGTACACATAAAAAAAAAGAAACAAAACATAGGATGTAATTTTTTGGTATAATTTGATTCTTTATAATAACATTGAGTCTGTCATGGTCGCATTCGTAGGGTAGTTAGATTTACATCAACCAATGCAAATCAGTCATCGGTGCCTATCATAACTAAAGTTGTGAGTTAAATTCCCAACCATGGCAAATTGTACATGATACATCCTGATGTGATCAAATATGTTGGTGACAATCAACATGATGGTTTTGATAAGGTTTCATTTCCTTCACCAATACAAGTAACCACCATGATATAACTGAAATATTGTTGAAATTCATGTTAAATACCCATAACCCATACATCTTTGTAATAACAGAGTCACTGTCCTACAATACGATATACATCTACCTGTATCAGTGGTGTAATGGATAAGCGTGCTCGCAATCAGGTCGAACCAATGACTATAAAATTGGTATTTGTTGCTTCTCTTGTTGGCTCAGAATCAGGATAATGTATCCGAGTGGGGTGACATACATTGTATCTACTAGCGGACTGTTGTTTCAGTGAGCTAGCGCTAAAAAAATGCAACTAAGCGTTTTGGTCTAGTTCAAAGAAGACCTCATCATCATGTCATTGAAAATTAACTTGTTCTTGCCATGATGCTGAAAAATTGCTGAGTTGGCGATAAACAACAATATCGCTATTTTGCGGCATTTTCCTTTGATCTTGCTATCTGAGAATTTTCCATCTCACGCTAGTAGAGTGAGATATAAAATTATCGCCAGTAACTAAGCGTTGTCAAGGACGCACGTAGTATTATCGCTGTTTACTAATATGACGTTATAATGATGTCACATTACCAAATCCTTGATAATAAGTGATTAACAATATAAAATAGTAATTATACCCCCACTCGAAGAGAGAGGGCTATATTGCAATCATCTTGTCCGTCCGTTCACACTTTCGTAACAGATATCTCAGCTTCTACTAGAAGAATTGATTTTATATTTGATATATGGCTTTGGCATGGTGACTTGTACCGTGTCTACCCTTTCCAGGTTTACCGCACATCTACTTCCTGTTTACAGTGCGACTTAGAATTTTTCATGTTTGCCGTAATGAAAACTTTCGTAACAGTTATCTCAGCTTAATTATATTTGATATATGGCTTTGGCATGGTGACTTGTACCGTGTCTCCCCTTTCCAGGTTTACCGCACATCTACTTCCTGTTTACCATGCGACTTACAAATGAACGAGTGGGAGTATTCTTAGCACGACGTAGCGTGCAACATCTTGTTGTGTTTAAAAAAATGTCAGTATCAAAAATTATTTAATTATGAATACAAAATAGCGATAAAATAATTAAAGATATTTTTTAAAACTTGAGGACGTTTCTCAGTCATCTCGTTTTTAAAAACATCGTTAATCAGTCTTTCACTAAAAGTGTACAATAAGTTATGTTTCATTTCTGTCTAATATGAACATACATGCTTGCCTGCTTGTGGCAAATGCAATTAATGTTTTGCATTACAGATATGCTTCTACAGTATCACGATGCAAGCCTCGAAATGATATTGTTAGAATGAGTCATGGTAAATTGTTGTCAGTGCGTGTCAGCCTCAATGATATTGTTAGAATGAGTCATGGTAAATTGTTGTCAGTGCATGTCAGCCTCAATGATATTGTTAGAATGAGTCATGGTAAATTGTTGTCAGTGCGTGTCAGCCTCAATCGTATTTGATAGAAATATACATCCAGTTATATATAGCTTTCCAGTGCAAATTGTGATTTGGGGCTGCCATGGTCGTGATCGAATGGTAGAAGGATTTACAAATACCTTTGCAATCAGTGCCTATCACCACTAAAGTTTTGAGTTTGAACCCCGTTCATGACAAGGTGTACTAGATACAACATAATGTGTTAAAGTTTGTCAGTGACTTGCGACAGGTCGGTGGTTTTCTCCAGATACTCGGGTTTCCTCCATCAATAAAACTGAACGCCACGATATAACTGAAATATTGTTGAAAGTGGCATTAAACACCATAAGCCAAATCAAAATGTGATCGTTTTAAATGAGTACATTTGTATGTTTTTTCAGGCAGTGCAGATGATGATTGGGAGAGAGATTTTGATGTAGAATTGACGGAGGAAGACTTGAAAGCTGCAGATGAAATTGCAAAGAAATTAAATATATCATCTACAGATTACACAAAATTATCAGCAGAAATGGTATATATTAAGGATATGCTTGTATCCATTTTATTCTAATATTTGACCCATAGAATAAATTTTAAAAATTGTTTTAAAAAGGGTCAGATAAATTTGGTTTTTCTTAAAAAATAATTATTATTGCCAAGACAACATTATTTATGCAGAGGTAAATATGTGGCAATATGATTTTCTATTTCTTATGGTTTCTGAGATTAATTCAACCTAAGGGCCAAAAAGTGCCAAATTTTTTTCTTTGAATCGATTGTGACAAGGTGTTTAGGTAGTGTTCTTGTGTAGTTCCTCTAGATGTCTATAAAAGAGATTATACCATATATAGATATATTAATTAGAATTTCTTGTCTTTCAGGATGATGACTGGGAAAGTTGGGAATAAAGTTCTGAGACCAAAGTTAGAAATCATATATTCTAGTGTTTGGTGTGATGGCTGTGAAGTTTTTATTTTTATTATAATTTAGAAAATTGAAGAGGGGTTCAAATATTTTTTTCTATCTTTATGTATTAAGATACTTATGCTTAAAAATTGTTAGTTAGAAAGGGAAGACAGATTTTCTGTATAAATCAATATGCATTATGTTTATTTCTCTATTAATTTGTGAATGCTTATGTCATATTTCACTGTATTGATTAAGGTTTGGTTTATGGTATTTAAATCAGCTTTCAGCAATATTTCAGTTATATCAGTTTTATTGGTGGAGGAAACCACAGAAAACCAGCAACATGTTGCAAGTCACTGGCAACTTTATCACATAATGTTGTATCGAGTACACCTCGTCTGAACGGGACACGAACTCAAAACGTTAGTGGTGATAGGCACTGATTGCATTGGTAGTTACGATTCCAACTACCATACATACACGACCATATCTATTGTAGAACAAGGAATATTGTAATATCATTTAATCACATGCTTCAATGCCAATCAATCATATCTATTGTAGAACAAGGAATATTGTAATATCATTTAATCACATGCTTCAATGCCAATCAATCATCAGATGAAGTAAAGTTATGTCTTTATTTGAGTGGTTGTTTTTCACTATACTTATGCTATTCTAGAAATAACCTCTCTCTCTCTGAAAAAAAGGTC
This sequence comes from Gigantidas platifrons, assembly GCA_002080005.1. NCBI lineage: Eukaryota > Metazoa > Mollusca > Bivalvia > Mytilida > Modiolidae > Gigantidas > Gigantidas platifrons. The sequence continues at coordinate 121,012 of MJUT01032202.1, forward strand.
AGACACAGCCGACTTATTCATGGATGGCCTAGATATTTGGTGTAATTATTTTGCAAAGCATCTTATTAATAATGGAAAAGAAAATTGGAATATGATTTTTACAAGCACATTAAAAATCGCTATTTGTACATTATTATTTTTTTAATAATTTGTAAATAAATAAGAATTTCATGGATTAATTAGATATTTCATCAGTCACATATGAACAATTCTCTTGAAATGCCCCATTCTATTGTTGTCAAATCTTGATTGTTACAATGGCATTAATAAAGTTGAGGAGAGCTACTTGTAACCATTGGCGGTTAGTAATCCTCATCAAACAAATACAGAATTAAGTTAAATAAAGTTATATTTATGTTTCATTGAAATGTTATTGTGTATTTGAATAGTATAATTATTTATATAATTGATGAATTGTTATTTGTATTTGTTACAATATTAACTTGTTAATGAATGTTTTTCTTATAAAGTGTAAGCTAATGATATGGTTTATCTCCCTTCTGTATAACTTCATAATGGATATGTAAGCTTATGATATGGATTATCTACTTTTGTATGTATACTCTCAATGTATGGTTATATTTTATTAATCAAACTTATAAAGATATTTTTGTATTTTTACTAAAAGTAAGTAAATACCCCACCAAAGGCTATGTGAGTTTTTGCCATCACTTTGTGCTCGTGGTCTGTAGTTCTTCTGACCGTCACATTTGTCATCAACATTTCACTCATCTTCTCTACAACAACTGGGGTCATTTCAGTGTTTATACAGGTTCATTTTATTCTTTTCATTAATATGATTTTTTTTTTTAAATAAAGATATGATTACTCTGCAGTACAATAAAATACTTGTTTATTTCAGCTCAGAATGTGTCTTTTAACTCAAAAATCTACACTGTTATTTAAGTGCTATATGATTTGATGGCTATAATAAATAAAAGAACATCTAAAATCATATTTTATTCTGCCATTTTCAACAATCTGTGTCCAAGCATATTTGTTAAATGCCATATCAATCTGTAAAAGTGGAAAGACTTCCAGGCAGTACAGTCATAAAACATTTGGATTCGTAGTCAAAAACAGCCAATCAGAACACTGTCCGGTATATTCACTGTTCTAATTGGATGATTTCGGGGTTACAAGTACAAAACTGGTACCAAAAGTTTTATAACCCTATGGCTCTTTTTGATTTACCTGACCAAAGACCAGGATACATTTCTGTAATACCAATGACAGAATTACCTGGGTATAGTAATGGAACTAGGTTTCTCCACTATGGGGTACAGCCCATTCAAAAGCTGCTCTGATAGTTTTGCGGAACAAACTAAATGCATACTCCCCCTTCTTGTATGGAGAAGTTGAATTCCTTGCTCATAAAAGACAACATGCAGCAGAACCTAATTAACTATACTTTGTTAGGAGTGATTTTTGGTTAGTACGAAGTTTTCAGACCATATCCATTTATATCCTCATTTTTGTCTGACAGTCTTGATTTATACCCACAGACTTTTTCCAATGCTAACTTTTTACCAACAAGATTTTTGTATTGTCCCCTGCCACTTCAGAATGTAATGGTCTCTGTCCATCTGTCTGTGACCTTAGTATGACAGAAATTGTTCATATTTGGTAGGATTGTTAGTCATGACAATTAGATGAGCCTGCTATGCCGCCATTTTGATTTGACACAATTTGTAGGTGTTATGGGACTTGACTATTTTATTCATACTAATAGTGTAACATATGATCTTGTGAACTCAACCTCTCTGAACCTTATGACAAAATGAGGTCATATTTGGTAGGATTGTTCATCATGACATGTAGTTCAGCCTGCTATGCCACCATTTTGATTCCACCAAATTTATTGGAGTTATAGGACTAATTATTTTATACATTGTGTAGCATAGTAAGATCTTTTGAATGCAACTCCTCTGATACTGTATGACAGAATGTGTTCATATTTAGTTGGATTGGTAGTTGAAAACACGGTAGAGAGGATACCTTTACTGCAGGGTCAGATTTAGATGAAGACAGGCCTAAGGCCTCTCCAAATCCCCACCCTTGCGACTAGAGGAAGATGGAAGACTATTTTAAACTAATTTTGGTGAAGTCTAGGATGATGACGGGTGTTTTAAATTCCGCAATACACAATTCCTCTTATAAAAGGACATAAGCCATGATGCCGAAACAAATGTGATGTCTGACAACACCTTGTGTTTTCAATTTATCTATCTCACTGCTTTTATGGAGCCATCATGGCCGTAATTGTATGGTAGTTGGATTTACAACTACCTATGCAATCAGTGCCTGTCACCACTAAAGTTGCGAGTTCGAACCCTGTTCATGGTGAGGTGTACTCGATACATTATTATCTCACTGCTTTTATGAGGCTATCATGGTCATGATTGTATGGTAGTTTGATTTACAACTACCTATGCAATCAGTGCATGTCACCACTAAAGTTTTGAGTTTTAATCCTGCTTCTCGGGAGGTGTACTGGATACAACATTATGTGAAAAAGTTTGTCAGCGACTTGTGACAGGTCGGCGATTTTCTCCAGTTTCCTCCAATAAAACTGACTGCCATGATAGAACTGAAATATTGTTGAAAGTGGCATTACAAACCATGAATCAACCAACCAGCTTTTATGGGAGAAAAAAATTAATACAGAAATCATTGCTAGTGTCGAGTTATTGGCTTAAGACAGCATTATTCTTAAATTGAGTGCAAGGAAAATTACAGAAGCCTAAGAGGATTATAGCAGCATGTGTAAGAAAGGTCTATGTCAATGTCAAAAATATTATAATTCTTGGTCGGAAGCCCTAGCCTTCAGCCTGCCAAGCCAATAGGTAAATCCGGCACTGCTTTACCAATACGAATATATCACATGGATAACATACTCACATTACATTTCTTTCTATTGTGGCGGGAGACATATCGCTACATGTAGTAATATTGTTTGTAAATTTGTTCTTGTCATGAAATACTGCTCACTTCACATTAAACAACAATTAATCTAATACAAATGGTTGGTGAGTGGTCCACTCTCAAAATCTTTTTTTATTATTGTATCAAAAACTGTCTGAAAATCTCTCCAGATAGAGCCTATTGAAATTCCTTTTAATTGCTAATTTGTAATTATGCAAGTTATATCTATTTGACCAAAAATTGTGTAATATATTTCATCTTCAAAGCACTGACAAAATAAAACAAAAAAATGGCTGGGATGGGTGTGAATTACCATGGGTTTTGCAGTAGCCTCTGTCAACCTTACATCTCCTTCCAAGATGGTTGTGTTATTAAATATTTGAATCTCTTAAAATATAGTAACTCTCATTCTAAATTAGAACAAGTGTCATTCCTTAACTTGAATTTGTGTAATGTTGAATAGTCTTTCATGTTCATTTACATTCATATCCTTTCTTACTACAAGCTGTTCCTTTACTTGAATTTGTGTCTAAGTGAAATGTTGGATAGTCTCTCATGTTCATTTACATTCATATCCTTTCTTACTATCTATAATGTTAAATCCATCATAATCAAGGGGAGATAAATAAAACACTAATATAATTCACATTTATATATTTTATTGTTAAAGTTAGCCATTTTACACACCATACCTATACCAAGCTGCAATACTGAACTAATATAATGTAAATCAACTCAATGCCATGTATAAACTGATTCAGTATGTATATACTGTATAAACATGAATTATCATACAAAATGTATTTGTTAATAAACTCAATGTTATGTAAAGGAAAGCCTCTTAATTTATACCACTTCAAATATAACTAGTAAAATCCATTACTCATCACATCTACACAGTCAAATCTCTCTTATGTGACCATCCAAGGAAACACTGAAATATGGTCACATAAGACAGGTGGTCACTAAATACAGGTTTAATTAATATGAAATGTATTGTGCAGGTAAATTAAAATTAATGTCACATAATACAAGTTATTACTTAATAGAGGTTGTCACTCAAGTAGGTTTGACTCTATTATATGCAATGGGTGAGAAGGATAGAACAGAAAATTAGCTGAATAAGAGGCATATAATTGTGATTGGATGGAAACCGTCAAATTTATTGTGTCATTCCAAGGCAACACTAAAACATTTCCTGAGAATGTTGCACTTGAAAAAATTAATGACTGGCTTCCTGAAATCTTCTTTTGAGTAGTATGAGAATTTTGTATCTATGTATTTTCCAGTTACCACAGCACGAATAATAGAAACCATAAAAACAATTATTGCAGATTTTGAAATAGTTGAACGAAAGAAAATTAAAAATTCATCGAGAACTTTGAATGAAAATTGAAGTCATAGAAAACATTGAATGAAAACTTTGTTTTGATTTAATCTGAAATAAAAATTCATTAATGACAAAAAAAAACAACATTTACATGTATATAATATTTAAAATAAGATGAATATTGCACAAAACCACAATATATAAATATGTACATTATCCTTACAGAATATCACACAAACTAATATAATCTACCATGTATCTCATAACTTAAACAAAAGAACAGGTCATAACAGTAAGTGTAACATGTTACAGTCTGACCAATTGCCAAGCATACTAACTACCATCAGTAAACAAATTACATGTGACAGTCCGACCAAATTACAGGTATGCTACCCCCAGTAAACAAATTACATGCGACAGGAAATCATTTGACAAGGATAGATGAGTTTTTTTTTACAAGAATTTCCAAAAGGTTAGAGACCTGTAATGGTATTAGTAAATTATTTTACAGCATATATGTGTAATAATTTTATAACTGAAAAAATTGATTGAAACATAAAATGAAGAAATAAAGGGGGGGTATAAACACTTCTATTTACGAGATTGATTGAAACATGTTTAACAACAATTTTAGCAATATTTCACCTACAACATGGGGTTCTATTTACAAGATGTGGTACAATTCTAATGTGATAATTATTATTTTAAAAAAAGATGGGGAAAAAAAAAAGAATAAGAAAGTAAAATGTATAGAAAAAATATAATTAGGATGTCATAAATTGGAATTCATAACTTTTAATACAAAAATACAAGTCATTTGCTGCAGAAAACAAGTATTATGATATAAAATAAAACACTGAATACATCAATGAACATATCAAATTATTAAATGCATTATTAATTCACTCTCATAAACCTGTTGAAATTCTGATCTGTCTATCTTTACAGCAACCTTAAAGTAAGAGAAATTCATATCATCCACTTATTTACTGACCTCAAAGCAGATATAAATTTTCTGACTGGAATCATTTTTCCAAATACATGTCTTATTATCTTATATATATATATATATATATATATCTTTTTATAGTGAAATGAGGGATTTAAAGATTTTTAATAATTCACACTTTGTCACCTGACTATTTAGTGAGTTGTAATTATACTCAGATCTAATCTTTACAAACTCAGTCTAATTTTGATAGACACCGAAGAAGGTCATTTGTTGATCGAAAATTTTGTAAATATATTTTTTGTAACATCTTAATCAGTATCGTTGCACAATCTTCTAGATTTCTATATGTATATAAATATCAGAAAGGGCAGAAAATATGTAGCAAAATAGATTATAAAGTAAGTGAGATGAAATAAATTAATTTCCTAACCAACACCCCGACTGGTAAGTTTATATCAAGTATAAAAATAACATGTCTGTATAATATTTCATCAAATATTTTTATACAAAAAAAATAACAGGAATAAATTCATGCCTCCCTTAATTTAAAATTGTACATCAAAACAACTTCTCCTAACAAATTGAAGGGCTATCACATCTAAACACCCTGTAGTGGTATAATACTATAATCAGAAAATATTAAATGTTAAATATATTATGACTGTCACTGATATAACTGTCAGATGTCTATTGTTCTAGAGCTGTCATTAATATAACTGTCAGACGTCTATTGTTCTAGAGCTGTCATTAATATAACTGTCAGACGTCTATTGTTCTAGAGCTGTCATTAATACAACTGTCAGACTTCTATTGTTCTAGAGCTGTCATTAATGTAACTGTCAGACTTCTATTGTACTAGAGCTGTCATTAATATAATTGTAAGACTTCTACTGTACTAAGACTGTCATTGATATAACAGTAAGACATCTATTGTTTTAGAGCTGTCATTAAAATAACTGTCAAACTTCTATTGTACTAAGACTGTCATTGATATAAATGTAAGACTTCTATTGATATAACTGTCATTGATATACTGTCAGACTTCTATTGTTCTAGAACTGTCATTAATATAACTGTCAGACTTTTATTGTACTAGGTCTGTCATTGATATAACTGTCAGACTTCTATTGTACAATGATTGTCATTGATATATAACGGTCAGATTTCTATTGCACTATGACTGTCATTGATATAACTGTCAGACTTCTACTGTACTAGGACTGTCATTGATATAACTGTCAGATTTTTACTGTACAAATACTGTCACTGATATAACTGTCAGATGTTTATTGTACTAATACTGTCATTAATAAAACTGTCAAACTTCTATTGGTCTAGGACTGTCATTGATATAACTGTCAAACTTCTATTGTTCTAGAGCTGTCATTAATATAACTGTCATTGATATAACTGTTAGTAAGGGTGTAACGATTCACCATATGTACCGAAATCGCAGTTATTTTGGGGACGGTTCGGTTCACGATACGTGGAGGCCGTTTACGATACAATGCTCATTTAAAAAAAAAAAGTAGTGTTGAACTTCCGTTTTCTTCTTTTGGTGATCATTTAATTAATATTTTGAGAAAAGTGAATCGATTAATTTACTCTTTTAAAATTAATTAATCAAATATCAAATGTTTATAATTTCCGCTAGTACGTAAGCGACCTCATATAAAAAACAACAACATGGCAGCGTCCATGTCGAGCAGCATGGACTTCAAGGAATAGTTACAGTTTCCTATAAAACGCATCGTAATACATATCAAATATCGCAATACGTATCGTTTGTGGAAAAAATGTATCCTTACACCCCTAACTGTTAGACTTCTATTGTTCTAGAGCTGTCATTAAAATAACTGTCAGACTTCTATTGTACTAGGACTGTCATTGATATAACTGTCAACTTTCTATTGTACTAAAACTGTCAGACTTCTATTGTACTAATACTGTCATTGATATAACTGTCAGATGCCCACTGTACTAGGACTGTCATTGATATAACTCAGATTTCTTTTGTACTAATACTGCCATTATAACTGTCAGACTTCTATTGTACTAATACTGTCATTGATATAACCGTCAGACCCCTACTGTACTAGGACTGTCATTGATATAACTGTCAGATTTTAATTGCATTAATACCGTCATTGATATAACTGTCAGACTTCTATTGTACTAGGACTGTCATTAATATAACTGTCAGATTTCTATTGTATTAGGACTGTCATTGATATAACTGTCAGACTTCTATTGTTCTAGGACTTTCATTGATATGTCAGACTTCTATTGTACTAGGACTGTGGTTGATGTATCTATCAGACTTCTATTGTACTAGGACTATAATTACTGTTAGACTTCTATTGTACTAGGACTGTCATCGATGTAACGGAATCCTACAGTGTATACTTCAGGATTTATCTTGGGTGTACTAACAATAGGTTTTACAATGTCACTACATGTGTTACATGACTGAATGGCTTCTACATCATCGGATGTTAATATTGGAGAAAATCCAGGAGTATTATCTAATCGTTTTAATACTTTACGTTTTCCTTCCCCTGTTGAAATAGGTGTACGAAAGCTATTAGGATGATGTTGAACCCTGCCATATTTGTTAGATCCAATATGTGACCTCCCACTGATGTCAGCTTCTGATTCAGTGTCAGAGTACAAGTAACAAGGATTTGTCATGGCTTCAGATTGATACAAACTCAAGTCATTTCTGTATGCTGGTACTTTCTTCTGGCAATTTCTAGCTACATGTTTCTTTTTAAAATCATCAACAATAGTCCTTGGTTTAATGTTTGTAAAATGTTCTTTATTTTCTAAATCATACGTTTTATTCATTCCTCTTAGCTTTGATGAAGACCTGGAGATGATTTTGCTGGTAATATTTTCTGCTTTCTTTTGTTGAGGTAGTATTGATGAGTGTCTCCTATTGTTAGCACTCTGTACTTCATGTGTATATTTATTCTCCTTGTCTTTTCTCTCCAAAAACCTAAATTTGTATGGAGAATCCTTTAATTCTCTAATTGGTGTATTAGAGTCCATTTCCACATCAGTAATACTATTTCTGTATCTTACTCGGTCAAACAGGTCAATGCTACGCCCTAGTCTATGTGGTGAATCATCATAATCTGTAACATCTAGTGATGAATTCTGCCTCACTGATGTACCTGGACGCATTGGTGAATGAGAAAATTTCTCTAATTTCACAGGTGTCAAGTCTTCTCTGATTACTTTGCCAGGACGAAATGGTGACTGATTTAGTATGCCAACTTTAATTGGTGTTATATTGCACATCAGTGAGGGTTTAGGTAATGAAGACTTATCTGGCAATTTATTGCACATCTGTGAGGGCTCAAATAATAATGATTTTACTGGTGTTATATTGCCCATTTTTGAGGGTTCACATAATGATGATTTTACTGGAGTTTGATCTTCAAATCTCACTGATCTTGATGATTCTTTGTCTTTAATAATTGTTACTTCATCTTTCAAAATAGAGGTGCTATGATTCAAAGTGTTTTTGTCAGAAGGTAATGTTACATTAGCTGAACTTTCGTCTGTTAGCCATGTTGTAGTGTCTGATTCACCACACAAGTAACTAAGACCTGGCAAACTTTGAGCAGTTTTTATTTTTCCTGTTTTTCCTTGGTCATGTTCAAATCCAATGCCTTCATAACATCTTTGTGAGTTTGTTCGGTTGATTGTTCTTGGGAAATCATTGTCACTGCCAATTCTCATTCCTAGATCACTGTCGCTGTCAAGCTTTGTTACAAATGTTAAACTATTTTGAATATTTTCACTATTCAAACATTTTAAGGACTGAGACTTAGCTACAGAGTATCCACTGTCATCTGTACTTTTATCTGTAGTTGAGGAATATCTCTTATAACAGTTATTATTGGAATTATCGGAAGCACTGGTTACTCCAGTATCACTGGTTGAACGTCTTGAATATGACTGTAAACCTGATGATTCTGTGGCAAATGAACTGGATGAATCAGGTGGAGATTTTGAAGTTTGTTGACTACTATAGGAACTTCTACTTTGTTCAGTGGAATCATAATTTGACATGCTAGACTGATATCCTATTTCATTGTTTGAACATGAGTTTTCCTCTTGTATATAACTACTTGTTAGTGATGGTGTAGTATCAGAAGAACTTCCATTTTGTAATTCCTTGTTGATCCTTGACAGCATCCTATGTGACCAACAGCGTAAACTGTTGTTATATTCATCTGATTCTTCCTCTACCTCATTCAGCTTAGAGCCTGACACTGATGACATATAACGTGCACCTACTTCTGGACTTGTAACGTGAAAGGATGAAATATCCCCAAAAAAGTTAGATAACTCTGATCTGCTCTCATATTCTGAGGTGTAATCTCTTGATGTTTGCGGTGCATATGATGTCATCAGTGAAGATTCTTCTGTGGGTATTACATTTTCTTTATTACTACTTTCTAAAACTTCATCTTCTGACGCATTTAAGCTATTTTCCTCAGACGCATGGATTAAAGCAGGCTGTACACTGGAAACATATGGGTGCTGATGATTGTCATCTATATAAGTAGGGTTATCAGTTGAATTCTGTTTATAATCTGCACAATCTTTTTCATTACCATTTACATTTCTATTATCAATTTTCTTCCATGTAACACGAGATTCACTTGTTCTACGTTTAAGATTAGTTGTTGTTATTATTTCTATAATCTGAGTGGCAGTATTGTTAAGACGACTTTGTGACTCCTCCCATAATTTTTTAGGATCCAGGGGAGATAAATCTGTTGCTTTGTATTCAGGGGATGCATAAAAGCTGTCATCTTCAATGTCTGATTTGCTTACTTTATGTGTCATAGTTTGTCCAGTAAGAGCAAAAGCTCTTTCAGAACTGGGAATACTGTTGACTGAGGCACATCTATCCTGGTCAAGAATTACATTGTTTGAGAAAGAAAATGTATCTCTAGAATTACTGATGTAACTAACTAATGATGGAGAATTGTTAATTAATGGCCTTGAACTTGATGCACTAAGGCATGATGATTTAGCAGAGTTCACAGTATCATTCCAATCACGGTTTTTATGAGAAAGGTTTGATCTATGCCCAGAACTTTTCTTAGAATTATTTAAACTTCTACTATCCGAAACATTTGTTCTGTTAAAGAAGGATCCGTTCTTTAAAATATCAGGTAATGAGAGATTTAATGTGTCATCCATACTGAAACATTTACTGTCTAGGTCATTGTTACTCAGGCTAACAGAAGCATTCAACCAGTCTGCTACTCTGCCTACAGAAGTGTCATCATCAAAAATGGGATCTCTGTCTCGTTTCTGCAAAGAGAAAAGACAAACATACTATTTAATTGTTGTTTATTGTCAAATTATGGGTAGTAGTATTTCTGCCACATTTAATTGTTGTTTATAGTCAAATTATGGGTAGTAGTATTTCTGCAACATTTAATTGTTGTTTATTGTCAAATTATGGGTAGTAGTATTTCTGTAACATTTAATTGTTGTTTATAGTCAAATTATGGATAGTAGTATTTCTGCAACATTTAATTGTTGTGTATTGTCAAATTATGGGTAGTAGTATTTCTGCAACATTTAATTGTTGTTTATTGTCAAATTGTGGGTAGTAGTATTTCTGCCACATTTAATTGTTGTTTATAGTCAAATTATAGGTAGTAGTATTTCTGCAACATTTAATTGTTGTTTATAGTCAAATTATGGATAGTAGTATTTCTGCAACATTTAATTGTTGTGTATTGTCAAATTATGGGTAGTAGTATTTCAGCAACATTTAATTGTTGTTTATTGTCAAATTATGGGTAGTAGTATTTCTGCAACATTTAATTGTTGTTTATTGTCAAATTATGGTTAGTAGTATTTCTGCCACATTTAATTGTTGTTTATTGTCAAATTATGGGTAGTAGTATTTCTGCAACATTCATTTTCATTTCAAACCAAAGTTTATAAAAACAAGAGCACCGCCCACAGGTGCTGGACGCTCGACTTTTTCGTATCTGATATTAAACTGCAAGCAATTTACATAATTATTGAGAAATTGCATTTTTCAAAAAGGGGAATAACTAAAAAAAATAGAGAGAAGCATCAGAGATGCAACAGCCGAGTTGCAAGTCAAAATCTTGGGGCATTTAATTTGTCTATTCACCCTGATCATAAATATATATGGTTTAGGGGTGGGGATCTCAACCATTAAAAAGTTCCCTTCTGGTAGGGGGTGGGGTATGATCCCCAGGGCCTGAGCTATAAGGCATATAATTTGCCTAGTCACCATGATCATAAATATATATGACTTACGGGTGGGGATCTCAACCATTAAAAAGTTCACTTCAGGTAGGGGTGGGGTATGACCACCCGGGGCCTGAGCTATAAGGCATTTAATTTGCCTAGTCACCCTGATCATAAATATATATG
>MJUT01032202.1:164336-179903 GCA_002080005.1 Gigantidas platifrons
AGCAGCAGCAGCAGCAGCAGCAGCAGCCATATGCCCCAGAGCAACAGCAGCAGCAGCCATATGCCCCAGAGCAGCAGTCATAGCGTTGAAATTCCACCCAAAACACGAAAAAAGACAACATCTGGAAATTTTCAGCTTTTCTAAACATTGAAAAGGTAAAACTTCGAGATGGCAATGTACTCTTAAGAGATGACTACACAACACTATATGAAAATCGCGGGAAAGGGGTAGATAACCTGGGCTAGACGCGGACGTCGTAGAGAACACCCCCACTACTATAGTAATGTAATACTTGGAGTACTACATGATATGAAAAGGATGGGAAAGGGGTAGATAACCACGTGTAGACGCGGACGTCGTAGAGAACACACCAACTACGCGGGAAATCCTCACTTCCGGTTGCGCACACCCCTTTGGGTGACCTTCGGTATCCATGGTACTACTACTAGAGTAAGAAAAAACGCGGGAAACATCCATGGTATTTGTACTACAGTAAGAAGAAACGCGGGAAACGTTGCGCAACTTCCGATTGCGCATGCGCACACCCTTAGGGTGACCTTCGGTCACTTCCGGTGGCCCTGGTATTTCCGGTCATGCGCAATGATACATTTTATACTACTACTAAGGTAAGAGGAAAAAAACGCGGGAAACGATTGCGCAACTTCTGGTTGCGCATGCGCACACGACCACTTCCGAACAGGGCCTCTTCCGGTTACGTGACTGACCTCACTTCCGGTCACATGACTTGCGTCACTTCCGGGCCCTACTACGGAGGATATTGCGCAACTTCCGGTTGCGCATGCGCAGAACATGCTTCCGGGTGACTGACGTCACTTCCGGTTCCGGGCCGCTTCCGGTCACGTGACTTCCGGTAGATCCCCCACATGGATCCCCCACAAATACGACTTGAGCTGTACCCATATGCTACTCCCATTCTTCGAGTGCTGATAAGTCTTTCTGAAGGTCATTTGAGTCAGTTTGGTTCCATACTTGTCTATTTAGTAGGCTGTCATCAGCGAATAAGCGTAATGTAGCGGTTGAAACTACTTCTGGTAGGTCGTTGATGTACCAAAGAAATAATAGTGGACCTAACACTGTATCTTATGGTACTCCATAAAGTACATCAAGCTTCTCTGACTCACACCCTTCGACTAGCATCTGTTCTGTTCTTGAATACAAGAAAGATGTTATCCATTGTAGGTTTTTTTCCACGGACTCCATAGTGACAAGGTTTATGAAGTAAGCGCTTGCATGGAACTTTGTCAAACGCCTGGGCGAAATCTAGGAGAGTGACGTCAATTTGATCTTAGTCCTGATTTCAGTTTTCCGCAATTCCTTGTCCAGATGGTTGATATTCGCAAGATCTTCGGGAGCGAAAGCCCTGTTGACAGAATGTTATGATGGTCAAGATATCTCATTATCGATGAATGGACAATATGTTCAAGTATTTTGCTTACTACTGATGTAAGTGAAACAGGACGATAGTTGGGTGCAACATTCCGTTCTCCCTTTTTAAACAAAGGGGTAATGAGGGCTTCTTTCCAGACGGATGGAACTGTACCAGAGTCCAGTAATGTTTGGAAAACGCTAACAATGGCAGGAGCTAACTCTGAAACACATAATTTCAATAGCCTTGCGAGTCGGAATTTGATCTGGTCCAGATGTCTTGTGAGGGTTCAGGTCTTTAAGGAGTTTGATGACACCATTTTCAGTTATGTATATGTCGTTCATACTCTTTATAGTGCTGTTACCTTTGTTCGGCAAACGGAATATTAGAATTGTTTCAAATACAAATTGGTTGTTGCATGTTAAGTTTTATTTTTGTTTGTTTTGATTTGTTTTTGGCTTGTTTTGTTTTTGTTTTTGTTTTCTTTTGCTATTGTTTGGTTTGGTTTTGCTTTGTTTTGCTTTTTGTTTTTGTCTTTGCAAGATCTTATATTCTACTATCCTTTCTTCCTGTAAATGTGACGATACGTCTCATTTTCCCTATAGATTGTTCTAATATATATCTAAAAATGTGTGTCATGCACTATACTTGGTGCGTTCACAGTCCTTCCATCGTTGACATTGGTAACAGTGTTTACCATTGATAGAATCCAATGGTAGCCATTCTTGCAGGAAAACCACAGTGGTGTAAGTTTTACCAACGCGGGAAAATTACATTTCCAAAATGGCGGAAGGAAAAATAGTCGAACTGAGTACCACAATAATTCCATTGAGTCTGCAAGTTAGAAATAAGAATTACAAATGCTGGGTGTGTCAAATGTCATTCTAGTGAGTCGAAAGTGTGATTTAAAGTCATCCAGGGTGTGATTAGCAACCGTCAGCTGACCTGTAAATACTGCTTTACACGTGGTACATTATAACGTCTACATGACCAAAAGAATATCTGTAGATGTCATGGTATCATACAGACCTAATAGGACGGTAAAGTTTATATTTTGTTGCTGCAACGCCGTTATAAGGGGATCGGCCATAACTAGTTACAGTAAAACCGGTACCAACGGCAACCAATGTGTTACCTCTGGTAAGCCAATTTACTATGGCAACTGTTGGTAACCACTGTTACCCATTGGTATTAATGCCACCATTGGTTACAAAAATGTCGTTCACAGTTAATAGGTACCATTGGTACAATTTTTAGACATTGGTACCAATGGTAATACACATAATTGTACCATTGGTAGATATGTGAACGCACCTACTATGTTGTAAATTGTAGAAGGAGAGTTCCTACAATGTTGTCAGAGTTTGTGTCCAATCCTACTGCTGGTATTAGAAACAATTAAGTATGTTTAATTAATGAACAATTCAGCCCACCATATTTATAACAGCAATTATGGTCCGTTATTATTCATTAATTAATTTGAACTTGATTGGTATTCAGACAAGTTAAATCGAATCCAATATGTCTGCGCCCATTGAAACCAGTTTCTAATATTCCCGTACGTTTATAATTTTGAACAATTCAGTCTCTAATATTCCCGTTTGTTTAACTGTGTCTATGGCATTATTTCTCTTATCATTTTAACCGTTAACAGCGAACAGTCGATCGCTTATAAGATAAGCACTCCAAGGAAGATAAAATAATTTTACAATTTTTTCCCCCATGGATTGAGGCATCAGGAGTCCTAAATTATATCCATTTGATTTAATTAAGGTTCGTCATAACCAATTTTAATTGTCTAACATGATCAGGTAAAAAACCCATTAGTTCACGATTTTAATGATCTGAATGGTATTTGCTTGCCATTTTCTCCTTGTTCCAGAACCATGTGAAGTGCACAGAGTTCATGCTATAACAAGAAGGTCATTGATACGGTCCATTACACAGGGGGATTTGAATGTTTATATTAGAGCTATTGTCCTCCAAGTAATCAATAACAATTGTAAATATATGGATCTTTAACAACAGGCCGCGGGTAGACATGTCACTCCACCCTGTAAACCATTACACCACTGATGCACTTCACATGTACATTTTGTACTTGGTAAATTTCCAGTAGTAATTGGTTTCTTTAAATTTGAAGATGATCGTCTGAATTTGATACTACATGTTTGTAATGTTAATATGACCCAATATCTTTGGTTTTATTTTGTAGTCTAAAGATCAAAAGTAGCAAAAAAAATGGCAAGGAAACTACCTCCCCTTCCGACAATATCGGAGATAGTCAAAATGTATAAACTGCAAGCAAGAAAACAGTTGTCACAGAATTTTCTCCTGGATATGAATATAACCAGAAAAATTGTAAGAGCAGCCGGAAATATTACTGATGGTTATGTGTGTGAAATTGGACCAGGACCAGGGGGAATAACTCGTGCTATACTTGAACAAAACATCAAAGAATTGGCAGTAGTGGAGAAAGACAGTAGGTTTATACCAAGTCTGCAGGTACAAAACAAACCAAAAATTATGTATGTTTTATGTTTGTTATTTACAAATTAATGTGGTTGACAGAAGTTCATTGGGACAAATTATGCTGTAGACAAAACAGTTTGAAGAAATGCAGAAAAGCCAGGTCAATGTTAAACAAAACCATGTTATGAAAAGAAAGTATACTATAAACAATGATGGTTAACAATTCCACCAATATCAATGAAACGAACAATCACTTCTTACCTGAAATCATTGAAAATGAAAAAAAGAGCATGACATATGACATTGGAAATCCATGTCCTGGCTTGGGACAGGCACAAAAATGTGGCAGGGTAACACTGGTTAATGGGATGTACATTTATTTCTTGAACTACTCTTAATTAAATAATTAACCTATGTATACACATGTTTCTACATGCACTTATAGGTCAATAACTAAAATTTGTTAAAATTTTGTAAATGTAAAAAGTGAATTTATGTTGCCTTTCATGTGAACACAAGGTACACAGTGTACATGTACCTAACATGGTGTTAAATAACACATTTTACTTCCTTAATAGGTTAAACAGTAACATGGTTTAGAAAACATACTGTTGTTACAGTAGAACATATTTTTATTTGCGGAAATTACAATGTCCACGATGGGATTTGATCCCAGGAACTCTTGCAGTGTAAGTCAATACTCTACCACCTGAGCTAAAGGGGAGGTTGGTTATGAGCCTACTATGGTACGGTACTACCTATAATTACACAACTAGCTACCCCCCTCAGACTACAAGACAGAACTAAGGACAGAAGCCAGTTGAAATATTCAGGCTTAAAATTGGAACTGAGTCATTGGATACTGGATCCCTACACTCCCCTCTACATACAAATGTACCTAGATCTCCAACAGCCAAACAAATATAAACTAACAATAAAAACAGCTTTGCTTTAATTCTAAATATTGACCAGTTGAAATAGGATTTATTTGAAAGAAATTCAGTCCAAATATTTATAGATTTGAATGATTATTATTTGGGCATTAGGATATGTTGCTGGTAGTAAGATTTTTTCTGTTGTGAACTTTTTTTATATCTCTTATTTAGATGCTTGGAGATGCTGGTGGAGGGAAAATGAAGATTTACCATGGAGACATATTACAATTCAACATGGAAGATGTATTTCCTGCAGAAATAAAGAATAATTGGGAAGATGAATCTCCAAACATTCATCTGATTGGAAATTTACCTTTTAATGTGTCGACACCGCTAATTATCAGACTTTTACATGCTATGTCAGAACGTAGAGGTCCATGGAAACATGGCCGAGTTAAATTAACTTTGACATTTCAAAAGGAAGTTGCAAACAGGATGACAGTTGGTCCTGGAAATAAGGAACGTTGTAGATTATCATTAATGTGTCAATATTTATGTAAAGTACATCCAAATTTTATCATACCTGGTAAGTTTCTATTAATTTATGTATCTAAAATTAAATAACATTGAATAAACAATTACATTAATCTGATACTTTATCCAAATTAGGCATTATAAATAATAATCGTTTTTATGGGTTATTGGTTTTGACTGGTCATCATAAATGTTTTTAGCTGTTTTATCTGAAAGGGGCCAAAATTCCCCTTTTAATACAATTCTTTGCAATATGGTGATCTTTATTATTTATTTATGAGGCAATCAAAAAAGAGCTATTTTTTATGGATTAGGGGCTAAAAAGGACTCAATTTCGCATAATTAGAAAGTACATGTATACACAATTTTTATTTTGTGCCTATTTTCAGTGCATTTTTATACGCTCGTCTCGAGACAGGCTGTATTATGTGATTGGGTATGGCGGGCGATGGGCGGCAGGTGGGCGTCCACACAGGTTTCCGCACAATAACTTTAGTTCTGTATATCCGATCATTACCAAACTTGGTGACATGATTCCCCTGGGGAAGGGGAAGAACCCTATTTATTTTGGGGTGATTAGGTCAAAGGTCAAGGTCATCGTTACTATAAATATAATTTTTGATAACAGGGTCATTTCCGCACGATAACTTTAGGTCTGTATATTGGATCTTTATCAAACTTGGCCACATGATTCCCCTGTGGAAGGGGGAGAACCCTATTTATTTTGGGGTCATTAGGTCAAAGGTCAAGGTCACAATTACTATAAATCGAATTTCTGACAACAGGGTCGTTTCAACATGATAACTTTAGTTCTGTATATTGGATCTTGACTAAACTTGGCCACATGATTTCCCTGTGAAAGGGGAAGAACCCTATCTATTTTGGGGTCATTAGGTCAAAGGTCAAGGTCACCGTTACTATAAATATAATTTTTGACAACAGGGTCGTTTCTGCACAATAACTTTAGTTCTGTTTATTGGATCTTTACCAAACTTGGCCACATGATTATCCTATGGAAGGGGAAGAACCTTATATATTTTGGTGTCATTAGGTCAAAGGTCAAGGTCACCGTTACTATAAATAGAATTTTTGACAACAGGGTCGTTTCTGCATGATAACTTTAGTTCTGTATATTGGATCTTTACCAAACTTGACCATATGATTACCCTGTAGAAGGGGAAGAACCCTATTCATTTTGGGGTCATTAGGTGAAAGGTCAAGGTCACCATTACTATAAATAGAATTTCTGACAACAGGATCGTTTCCGCACAATAACTTTAGTTCTGTATATTGGATCCTGACCAAACTTGGCCACATGATTATCATATGGAAGGGGAAGAACCCTATATATTTTGGGGTCATTAGGTCAAAGGTCAAGGTCACCATTACTATAAGAATTTTTGACAACAGGGTCGTTTCTGCATAACTTTAGTTCTGTATATTGGATCTTTACCAAACTTGACCACGTGATTCCCCTGTGGAAGGGGAAGAACCCTATTCATTTTCGGGTCATTAGGTCAAAGGTCAAGATCACCATTACTATAAATATAATTTTTGACAACAGGGTCGTTTCCGCACAATAACTTTAGTTCTGTTTATTGGATCTTTACCAAACTTGGCCACATGATTATCCTATGGAAGGGGAAGAACCCTATATATTTGGGGTCATTAGGTCAAAGGTCAAGGTCACCGTTACTATAAATAGAATTTTTGACAACAGGGTCGTTTCTGCATGATTACTTTAGTTCTGTATATTGGATCTTTACCAACCTTGACCACATGATTCTCCTGTGGAAGGGGAAGAACCCTATTCATTTTGGGGTCATTAGGTCAAAGGTCAAGGTTACCATTACTATAAATAGAATTTCTGACAACAGGATCGTTTCCGCACGATAACTTTAGTTCTGTATATTGGATCTTGACCAAACTTGGCCACATGATTCCACTGTGGAAGGGGAAAACCCCTATTTATATACTGGTAGACGGGCGTACAGTATTTTGTGATGCACACATTTCTTGTTTCAATTTATTTTGACAAAACCTTCCACTAAAGTTCCAGCATTTTTCCTCTATCAGTTATTGCGTTCGAGTTAAAGTTGATGGCAGTGAATCTGGTGGAGGAGGAATCTGTTGTCAATTTATTGTGCTCGTATAATACTTCATCCATCTTGGCCCTTTATTAGCATCTTGTATGCACGTGTTAAGAAACATAAAGGGGATAATTTAAAAATTTAAATCATTTGATTAAATGAATGATCTTTGAGGTTATTGTTATTGAGTGTTTATGGAGAAAGTTTCCTCTAATTTATCTGAAAATCATTTGACAGGATCTGCCTTTGTCCCACCTCCTAAAGTAGATGTTGGTGTGGTGACCTTTGAACCTTTGAGGAAACCTTTGATCAGTCAACCATTTAAACTGGTAGAGAATGTAGCCAAACACTTATTTCATCACAAACAGAAAATTGTTAGAAAAAATGTAGAGTGAGTATTAATATTAGACATTTTGCATCAGAAATTATCCTAACTTATTACATGTACTTGTGTACTGACTGATACATTGTATAGATCTAGCTGTTTATATACATGTTCTGAAAATGTTTTTATCGATTCAGGTCTTGCTCAATATTTATTTAACAAATGTATATATCTACCCAGTTCAATTCTAATATGTTATTAATGTGTGAAAAGGTGAAAATTCAATCAAATATTTTCTCATATAGAGTATACTTATGTACATTTAAAGTTGTGAGTTCGAATCCAGCTCATGTCAAAGTATACTCGATACAACTATATGTGATAAGGTTTGTCAGTTTCTTGCAACAGGTCAATGGTTTTCTCTGGCTACTTCAGATTCCTCCATCAATAAAACTGACAATCATGATATAACTGAACTATTGCTGAAATGGCATTAAACACCATAACCCTAACCCTATGTACATTTAAAATGCTAATTGGTAATACTTGAGATATAACTTCAATTTCAACTCAATCACTAGCTTCCATACAGGTATATCATAAAAGTAAACTCGTCTGAGAAAAGTTATTATACCCCCG
Source organism: Gigantidas platifrons (assembly GCA_002080005.1). Taxonomy (NCBI): domain Eukaryota; kingdom Metazoa; phylum Mollusca; class Bivalvia; order Mytilida; family Modiolidae; genus Gigantidas; species Gigantidas platifrons. The sequence continues at coordinate 172,659 of MJUT01032202.1, forward strand.
CTCCCCGAAGGGGGAGGGGGGTATACTGTTTTACCTCTGTCCGTCTGTCCTTCCGTCCTTCCGTTCGTTCAAGATATTTTTCGTCGCATTTTTCTCAGTAACTATTGACGGCAGAAATCTGATATTTGGTCACAAGCTTCATATAGGTATGCCATATTGTGGGAAGCGTTTTTGGACCCGTCAGATTCCTACTTCCTGTTTGCCGACTTAGTTGGTTTTTATACACATTGAACATATATGCACATTTTTCGTCACATTTTTCTCAACAACTATTGGTGGCAGAAATCTGATATTTGGTCACAAGCTTCATATAGGTATACCATATTGTGGGAAGCGTTTTTGGACCCATCAGATTCCTACTTCCTGTTTGCCGACTTTGTTGATTTTTATACACATTGAACATATATGCCCATTTTTCGTCGCATTTTTCTCAGCAACTATTTATGGCAGAAATCTGATATTTGATCACAAGCTTCATGTAGGTACCCCATATCGTGGGAAGCGTTTTTGGACCCATCAGATTCCTACTTCCTGTTTGCCGAAGAGCGGGGGTATCATGAGTGAGCATTAGCTCACAGTTCATCTTGTTTTAATCTTGGTCCATGCTTTCAAGTATGTTTTGCAGGTTTATTCAAAACAACATGGAATAACCTACTATCCTCACTTTTTTACAGTTTGCATAAAATTATTAATATTTTTTCTGCTAGCAAAAAAAAATCCAACTTTCAGCTAGTTTGTAGCAAGCATGCAGAACTGCAATCAATTATTGCTTTTTTTGAAAGCTTACAGGATCTTCACACCTTTGCTGCACATCTGGAACCCTTTACTAGTTTGCAACCTATAGTTCTGGTAGACTGCTTGACTTACCCTAGTATTAAGCCCATTACAAACAAATATTTTATTTTAAGAGCAAATGTATTCCTTTTCTTATTTGTAAAATTAGCTTAGTTAATAGTTTTGATATCAGCAGTAATCTTAACCTATATCTTAATAAGATGTGTCATCAGTGTGAATTCTAGAGATAAATAGCTAGATTGAAGAGTCATTTAAAAAATCACTGAAATAATCAAGATTAAAACCAAGTATTATAAGAGGGTGTGTCAGAATGATAGAGTTAAAAATATCTAAATTTAAAGAAATTTGGAAACAAAACTAATACTAGTACATGTACTAAGAAATTTTTAATAAAATGTTTTTGAATTCCTGATAATATCCAAAGTCAAATTCTCATATTGTTAAACAAACAAAATATTTTACAATAATTTGCATAATCTAAATTGAACGAGAGTACGAGATATAAAAAGGATTACAAGTTCTGTTACTTAACACTGTAAGCATGGTAACTATTAAATTTTGATAGACACAGGGATCTTTATGGATGAAATTTAATAATGAATGAAACTTTCGGCAGAACAAAAGCCTGCGGAACACGATCAAATTTATTCAAAAGTGTTTCAATTATCAAAATAGACTAATATTGTTTATTATGCACATTTATTTATACATACAGCATAATCAACAAAATATTCATTATCACTTAATTGTCATATGTCACAATTCCAATGTCTTTCCAATAATTTTCTCTTAGACAAAGAAAACCAAAGTTCAGCTCACACTGCTGCCCCGTTGAAGTTAAAGTCTTTTCCTGATGGTTCCTGTGTTGATACCATTAAGAGGCTGTTCAACACCTTCTGTGATCATCTGTTTCTGGCCTTGGTTTTTACTCTTTTGAGTACACTGAAATCTGAATGGAGAAAATGTTATGTATTTATACCAGATTTCCTGTACCATTTAACAAATGTATTTACCAATTGCTCAATGAATATTGACCAACTGGTATTTAAATGCCTAGAAGTCACATTGGTGTTGGTCAGAAAAAGTTAAGTTCCTATTGTTGAGAAATCAAGTTATTTTATTATTATTACAATGCATTTATATAGCGCTTATCTAATTACAAAATTACCCTAAGCCCTTAACATGTAAAACTGACAAATTATATAAAGAGTACATACAATAAAATTATATATGAACTTAACTATTAAGTAATAAGAAAAGCAAAAAGTATTTATATTAACGAGCTAAAAATAGGTCAGAAACAAAAAGCAACATTAACTAAAAGATGAAATAAAACTGGACTGTGATAAAATCAATAAAAATGACAGAGATTTTGCAAATATATGGTAAAAGGTGCTAAAAGGAAATAATTTACTAAGTAAAAAGCATCTACATGAAAAATAAAAATAGTAAATCACAAAAATAGTACACAAATACAACATAAATAAAACTGAAATATGACAATCACATCACAAATTAGTAAGAAATACCAATGTCATCACAGAACCATTAAACATCACAGTACGCTTGTCTAAAAATATGAGTTTTTAAACCTTTTTTAAAAAGAGGAAGTTCCTATTGTTGGGCAATCAGTGAACAATAGGGACTGTGTTTAAGCTTCTTTACTGGTGAAAACTTCCTCTCTGATGAAACTTCTTTGATTTTATTTCAAGTTGAAAAATTTATGCATTGGAATAATCCTTTCTTTCGTATAAGTGGCATTATGCATCTGAAAAATAATTATTCTTTTCTTATTTGATGAATAAATGCAATTACATTTATTCGCTGTTTGGTTTGTAAATTATAATTTGGTTAAATATAAAATAATGATAATAATCCTGAAAATTATTTATGAAAATCAGGTTAAATTTGTATTATTTTTTTTTATAGACATTTCATCTTGTATACAATATATTTTGGGACTCAAAATAACAAAAAGTTACCCATTACCCTCCTATGTTATAAATATTTTTTCAAAATGGGAATTTAATAGGTAACTTTTTTATTTTGAGTAAAAAAAATCTGTAAATATTTGCTCGAGTTTGTATATAATATACAAGATGAAATATCTATATAAAAGAAAAAAATACATAATTTAATCCAATTTTTAATAAAAAAAAATTCCCCCTATTTTCAGAGTTGCCAAATGGACTATACATTATGTAAATGTATACATTATGGATACTGCATCTTCTCAAGTCAAAGTGTTTTTGATCTGCTTGTTCTCCCCACAAACAGGTGTGAACACAAACAGATAAAAAACACCTGACTTATGAAGATGAGATCAGTGGATCCTTGTGTGGACTATCTATTTCACCTTCATGCAACTTATATATAATGTCAGGGATATAAACCTGAAAAAATATGGAATTTGGTCATTGTTGTGAATTGGTACATGAAATCAGTATTTTGCAATATTTTGCAAATTTGAATATTGAATACATACATGTACTATATCCATATCTAGATATTGTTATTGTGAAAAAGAGCAATTCACAAAACATTATTTTCCATATCTGCATGAATTCCAAATATAAAAGAAAAAATATAAATGTTAGAAAAATGTTTACCAGCTATATATTAATTAAAAACAATGGGAGTTATTTCTCAAATTCAGGAAAATTTTTCTAACATTTATATTTTTTCTTTTATATTTGGAATTCATGCAGATATGGAAAATAATGTTTTGTGAATTTCTCTTTTTCACAAATAATAATAAAGATATATATACTGTTATACATATAATCATTCTAATGAAGTAATTTGTCAATATGAAATAACATCAAAGAAATTTCATCAGAGATGAAGTTTTCACCAGTAAAGAAGTATAAACACAGTTCCTATTGTTCATTAGTTGCCCAACAATAGGAACTTGATTTCTCAACAATAGGAACTTCAAACTTTTTCTGACCAACACCAATGTGACTTCTAGGAGTTTAAATACCAGTTGGTCAATATTCATTGAGCAATTGGTAAATACATTTGTTAAATGGTACAGGAAATCCGGTATAACAGAATGAAAATGCTTTAGTTGCAGTTACAATATTGGTGTATGTCAGTAAAGATAAAGATAGTACTTGTCTGTTGTAGAAGCTGGAATAAGCATACATATTTCAGCTAGGCTTGCTAGATTGGGATACAACTGTCTGTATTTCGTACAGTGTTTTTTTTCTTCATTCTTACTCTTTTTTTTTCAGAACTTTATTTCCACCAGATATGCCAGAACTTACCGGTAAAATGTTTGAATTGACTGAAATCAATCAACACATAAGGCCTACTCAATTAACAAATGAAGAAATTGGACGATTGTGTCATGTCTATAATTATCTGTGTCAGGAACATCCATACATTGCTTCATATGATTATAGAAGTCCAGACAAAAAACATTTTGTTCACAATAGCCGAAAGTTAGAGATAGAAAAAATAGAACAACAAATTTTGTTAGGTACCGATGCTAAAATAGAATCTGTAATTGCTAATAAAAATAACACATAAAGCTATGATTCATTTATTTCATTATTCGTGTAAGCATGCAGCATTAAGGAGAAAGAGCAAAGACTGGTTGGCTCGGAATCGGGATAATGTATTCGAGTGGAACGACATACCAGCGGACTGTGATGTGGTCTATTACAAAGCAGACTTCATCATCATCTCATTGAAATAAAATAAGTTGTTCTTACCTTAATGTAGCTGAAAAATTGCTCACTCTGCATTAAACAACATTCATTTACTCATTCAGAATCTGGAGAAACTGGTATTTTTTCAGCAAATCAAGGGACATAACTCCAGAATGTAAAAATGTGAAAGTCTAAAATGTAACTTTATCTGCCCATGGAGGCATTATAGCTCCGGCATGATCTGCCTGTAGTTTTATAGTACCTAATGTTATTAATAAATATCAAATTAATGGTATTTATGGCCAAATCAAGGGTGTTTCTTCAAACGGAAAAGGTGTTAAAGTACAAAATAGAACTTGACTTGTCATTTATCATCCAGGCATTGCATATAGATTAAGTGATTAACGATGTTTTTTTAAAACGAGAGGACTTTTCTCAGTCATCTCTCATCGAAGGGCGAAGCCCTGAGATGAGAGATGACTGAGAAACGTCCTCGAGTTTTAAAAAACATCTTTAATTATTTTATCGCTATTTTGTATTCATAATTAAATAATTTTTGTTGAGATACTGACATTTTTTTTAAACACAATTAATATTTTATATCGTTAATCACTTATTATCAAGGATTTGGTAATGCGACGTCATTAAGTTATAACGTCATATTAGAAAACAAGATACTACTACGTGCGTCGTTGACTACGCTTAGCGATTAGCGATAATTGGAATCATCTCATGCGCTTACGTGATATGAAATATATCGGTTTTTAACATCAAAGGGAAAATAAACAAAATAGCGATAATTCAAATTATTTACTAAGCGAGAACTTCAGCTTTTATGCAGAAACCAAATGTGGGATGTAGATACAGAGAGACAATGAGTAAAGATTTAATGTCGCCAAGGTCTAACCATGGGAGGGGGGTATACAAATAGTTTTAGTTATCAAATACCTAAAAGGAATGGTTTAAGAAATCTTAAATTAAATTTAGATCTTTAACTGCTTCCACATTCCTGATATGTCTCACATAAATGAATATTGCTTAAAACCTATTATGCTTTATTTTCATATTGACAACATATTTCTTGTGCTTTATGGTCATGTTTTTCAAAAGACTGCAGACATTCCAGATTCATTCAGGGGTTCTTAAATGATCAGGAAAAGAAGCTAGCATGATCATTTAGTTTCACCTTTGCCTTTGGCTATATACAGTTAGATGATTTTCTCTCATTGAACAATTCACAATTTAATTAATTTTAATGTTGCATCTATCCCATTGAACTTCGGATAATAGGTAGGTCAAAAGCTTCATGTCTTGATCTTAACTTGAAAATTGGCAATGAGGCTCAACTGAAATTTTAAAGTGTACCACAAGTAAGATGATTTCAATTGTCCAGTTATGAATTTCCTTTTCATATGTAACAACATCTCAGCAACCCAAATATGTGGAGTAGATGTATCACAGCTGATACATACTCCAGACTGTTTCCTATCTAGATAGATGTATCACAGCTGATACATATTCCAGATTGTTTCCTATCTAGATAGATGTATCACAGCTGATACATACTCCAGATTGTTTCCTATCTAGATAGATGTATCACAGCTGATACATACTCCAGACTGTTTCCTATCTAGATAGATGTATCACAGCTGATACATACTCCAGATTGTTTCCTATCTAGATAGATGTATCACAGCTGATACATACTCCAGACTGTTTCCTATCTAGATAGATGTATCACAGCTGATACATACTCCAGACTGTTTCCTATCTAGATAGATGTATCACAGCTGATACATACTCCAGACTGTTTCCTATCTAGATAGATGTATCACAGCTGATACATACTCCAGATTGTTTCCTATCTAGATAGATGTATCACAGCTAGATTTTCTAGATAGAGGATTAATGCTTACCAAGAAACTGCTGGAACACGGATTTCTGATTGTAAAGTAGAAGCCTTCTCTGCAATAATTTTATGGTCTCCTTTCATAAATTGGTAACTGGTGATGGAAGAAATATTGCCATTGTCATAAAATTATCCATACCTCTTACACGATTGTGACTTTTTACTAGTTGTTGACCATGATAACATAACATGGCAGGGGCCACTAGTGGAACTAGAACTGCCTAACCTTCCAGAACACACAATGTTTTTTTTGGTTGGGATTTGCTCTTCTTCTTTTTTTCTTCATTGTGAATTGTGCTTGTCCTATATCTTCTTTCTTTACCATGGATTTGTCCCTTTCTGTTGTTTTATTTATGGCTTTTGATGACCTCTTGATACCTTTAGACTTGACTTGAGCCTTACTATGAACAGGCAAATGATCTATATTTCACAAGAATTGTCCTCTCTGGTCTGTTTTGATGAAGGGTGAGTTATAGAAACAAATTACCAGTAAACTGGGAGTAATATTTTATTACTCCAGAATTAATGTAGACGTTTTTATAACTTGTTTACGAATCCTGTAAAGATGGAATTATTGTATAGATTGTAGTGTTTGGTATAATTAATTAATTACTAAAATATGCTTAGATTAAAAGAATAAGTTATGGGTTTGTCTCACTTTGGTTTAGCCTGCCTGCATATGGCAATTCTACCTCCATTTATGTTTGCAGATATATACAATTCCTAGTGATAAGCTTAAGTTTTTGCTTTTTAGGAGTTGTCACACCTTATAAAACTGCTTTCAACTACATTTGTGTTAACGAGAATTTGATATATGATGATATTGGTGAGGTAATGGACCTATTAACCAAAGATATTTTATACATGGCATTATATTCCTAAAAG
>MJUT01032202.1:191714-207469 GCA_002080005.1 Gigantidas platifrons
AAAAAAATCGGTTCAAAACATTAAGCATTCTTGCAGCGAAAAGTGAAGATTTAGAAAATTATATTCCTATGCTCGAGGCTACAAAAGAGTTTCGAACACGAAATAATCGCTTAGGAGTTGAAAAGGTTAGCCGAAAGCGGGATGCATAGTGTTGTTGTTTTTTTTTTGTTAAGAAAGCGTTTGTTCCTGTGAAAAAAAATGTAGTTTTTGTTTAACAGGATAGCCAAAATCGTATAATGCTACATTTTTTTTGGTCATTTTTACTGGTCGAATTATATTATTTAAAAAAAAGTGTGTGAAATTATTGACCTGTACAATAATACAGGAAATAAACGCACCGGGGGTTCTGCCATTTTTATGGCTTTGTGTATAATTAATTAGGATGTATTGTACTCCTCTGTGCGGACCTTGACTTCTCGAAACAATTTACATAATTGCAAGAAAAAAATATCTGTAATCCAGAAAAATTTCAAGGACAGTATCAAGCCAAGTGTTAAAAATTACAAACAAACGTTATATTATCGGCGTGTCCACAAAGTGGCTAAAGAGGAAAATGCACACTCTTGACATTGAAATATTTTTAATCAGGTGGAATATTTCTAAATAATCATGAATAAATGAGTGAAACAGATGATATAATCTGTCAAATCCGTGTACTATAAAACATGAACACTATTTCCGGTGAGCTCCGCCATGTTGGATTTTTCTTGTTCGATCTTAAAATTTTTGTAATTTTCAAATAAAATTGGAAGTAATAAGAACAAAAATTAAACTGTTAGGAACTCGATTTTCGGAAAGAATCATTATTCAGCTTCTACAGGATATCAGCATATTTTTTGTCATATTAATTTTATTGATCAAATTTGACACATTTCGAACGACTGAATTTACAAATTACCGTAAATTAATAGGGATTGTACATGATTTATCGAGGTTTTTATGCACTTTTTAAAAAAATATTTGGAAGTATTTTCTCTTTAAATTAAACTGATACAAATAACATTTTCTTATCGATAAACATTTCAAGATTATGTGGATATCAGCATAATTTTTAAATATTGAGCAGATTTTTTTTTAATAGCGATTTAAAGTTCAATCACCGTGCATTCTTTGTTAAGTTTGTACGTTGTTGCCAAAAAATTGATGAACTTCAAACGTCTAGGGACGAGACAGGATGTAAAATTAAACTGATATAAACGTAACAATTCCCCATTACCACATGTCAACTACTTGCAGGAAGATGCAAAACTATCAATTATTTACCAGGAATCGTGGAATTTTCAATTAAAGTACCTAGGGGTCGAGGCATTTTACATAGAAATAACGGTAAAATCGAGGAAAAAAGTATTGATTTTACGAAAGTCCAGGGACGTAATTTCCCATCGATTTAAACTGAAAAGATTATTATTTATCGACCAGGTAACTATTACTGATTACCCAGATAGCAAACCTACGTTGGGCCAACGTTGGCATTTCGTTGGGCGCGTTGTTGGCCCAACGTCAGAGGCCAACGTTGGACCATCGTCATTTTGCTCATCGGGGCGACGTTGTAGCCAACGGTTGGCCCAACGTTGGGTCAACGTCAGGTAAAAATATTAACGACCATGTGCCAACCCCTAAACGGCATATTGACGACCTCAGGCAACCATATCCCAACGTTGGGTAAGCTAATATGATAATAGGTGTTACCTAACTTGGGACGAAGTCCAATAATTTTTTTAAACAATATATCCGGGACCAAACTCAGGATAGTTTTCGTATCCGCTATCGAACATGGTTCATGACCGGAAGTAGTAAATAAACTTTATTGTACTATAGCTTTAGCTTGCACATTTTGTTGTTCATGTGCGATGCTTTATTCACGAGAAAAGCCGTCATTAGTTTTATACATCATAAAAATTATAAACATTTTCGGTCATCTTTGTTTATGGTTGTCAAGGACTACTTCACGCTCTATCTCGCGATATTTTGAACAGGTTCCACTTCTCACGAGAACTGCAACTTGATTTTTTTTTCTACATCCTTGTACCCGTTCTTGATTTTATTTATAAGATATGTCGTTTTTAGTACTTTGATACTCGTGCCCCTACAAGAGCAATTTTTTACTGCATCGAATTTGTTACAGAAACCCACTGTAGCTGTGCATGTATTGCTTCCGGTATGTCATTTCCGGTGCATGAAAATTTAGTCATTAGTATATAGAAAAAAAAATAGCTATTTCTACCATAGTTGGGACTTCGTCCCATATTATTTGTCCTAGATCCAACGATCGACCAACGAAATGCCGACATTAATTCAACACCAACTGACCACTTTCCAACGTTGATCCAACGCTTCCCAACTACTTATTATAATAACTGGGATGGTAAAAATTATGCAACTTGTAAACCAACAAAAGGTTAAAGCAAGCAAATATTACCGAATCACTGTTTCTGTCCATAAAGACAAATCACTGGCATTTATATATAGTGTCCTGTATGTCTTAGGAATAAAAATAAAGGAAAATGTAAAGCATACTGGTTTGGCTTGGAATCTTTTTTTTTTATTACTTTTTATATGTTTTGCATTCAAAGACTGTGTTGGATTTAACTCCACTTTGTATCCTTAGACCGTATGTCAAGACTCCTTTTTTCAGAAACGATGCAGACCTACACCTTCGTATAATATTAAAAAGCCAACATTTAACGAACATGATCCCCTATCCCTTTGTCACCCCTTCAGTTCCATATAAGACAAAAAAAATATTTGTTCTGGTTCAGTGTGACAAGAAGTCTCAAAAAGACATTATTGAAATATTACTATATAACCTTATTGATTTTTCTTGACATTATTGCAAGAAGACAGCTTGTACTGGTTATGGAATCAGTTATAATCTGTAGGTATTCCAGTGAAACAAAACTTCATTTTTACACCATTTTATTTTATGTACACAAATTTTAGCATATCAAAAACTTTAGATTGTAAACTTTCGTTAATATTATTTAACCGAGATCTCCATCAAGTACGCGATTCGTTACTTTCTGTTCTGATCTGTCCTACACAAACGTTTTAGCGACTGTGTAAAACTGAACCTTGTCTAAGAATAAATTGAGTATCCTTAATTTTTATACGTTAATCATTCTCATCCGCCATCTCGAAGTCCTCTTCAACTTGAAAGCCAATGTCATGTTCATCATTGTCAAGAATTTTAACTGTTCATATATGATGCATAACACTCGTGTAAACTACATTGCATGTTACATTCCTCTTACGAAGTGTCTTTATTTTGCTACAATTGAACACTGTCAACACCACCAATCTGTTTAAAGGAAAGAAAACAAGTTCTCAATTCACATACAAATTCTAAAAACAAAATACAAGATAGTATCTCTAATTATTATCATAGCCCTAAATTTTGATAAAGTTCACACGAGCAAAAAGTATCAGAACTTTACAGTAAATTATGGAATGATCGTCTTTCATGAAATCTTAGGAATCCATAGTTTTTCATCATGTCTACCAAATAAATCACCAGGATCTTTTGATTAGCAATTTAAAAAATCGTGAATACTAGGATCTTTTGTTTAACAATGTCACCAATCTCGAGCACCAGGATCTTTTGATTAACAATGTCACCCATCTCGAGCACCAGGATCTTTTGTTTAACAATGTCACCTGTCTCGAGCACCAGGATCTTTTGATTAACAATGTCACCCATCTCGAGCACCAGGATCTTTTGTTTAACAATGTCACCCGTCTCGAGCACCAGGATCTTTTAATGTCACCCATCTCGAGCACCAGGATCTTTTGATTAACAATGTCACTCATCTCGAGCACCAGGATCTTTTGTTTAACAATGTCACCCATCTCGAGCAGCAGGATCTTTTGTTGAACAATGTCAACAAACTCGACAATCTAATTAAAATTAGCTCTACCCACTTGCTCCCCCCCTTTTTTTATATATTGCTGTTTAAACACAACTGTTATAATTTATTCAATTTAAACATTTATATCAAGTGTTTGTAAAGCTGTCAGTCAGAAAACATAAATTGAAATCAAATGTTTTGCTGAACCGTTCCTTAATTGTACGTTTTATTTATGCATATTTTTACAAATCCTAATGATCACTTTGACAGTAACATGTAAGGTCAAATAAGTATTTGAATGACATTAATTTTCGGTGAACACTGTTAGATACCAATGACGTGAAGATAGAATTGACCACATGTTCGACCTTTATACCATTTAGATATTTTTTTAAATTAGATTGCCAGACTATTATTATATAACCAAGTCAGTATGAATCAAACTACTTTATGATTTTCCGCCACATTAACTCCACAGCAATAATTTGCATGAAACAAAATTGTCCACTGTAACATGAGTAAGATAACATATTCTTATGTAATGTATTATAATTATAATGTATTGTCTTGATGCACGCCAATGTATGGTTTACTATCAATAAACTATTTGAATTTATAACCTGATAACATTTGAGAAGTATTATCGTGGGAGTCAAATACAGGGTCTGATCAGATAATATACTGCACGTGTTTGGACAATTAACAAATTAACAGAAAATGAAAACATAATATACGGAAGACAAATTTTTTTTTTCACATATTAATAAAAAAAAACAAAAAAAAAACTACTTGATGTAGCGTGTGGAGTTGTACATATTTGTCAGCCAGAAAGTATAAACACGCCTAAATCGTATCTTTCACTCGGTGCACTTGACAGGAACTTACAGGGGGGATTTTGTGCAACCACTAATGCATGTAACGGTTACGGCAATTAAAATGTCGGGGGAAAAAAGGCTTCACTTTGCATTTTCCCGCCAATTTCACGATCCATTCTAAAGCACAAAAACACGTAAAATACAAATCGTAATGGTTTAACATTGATTCACCCGCATTGAACCCCCTGAAAACAAAGCACAATATCTAACGAATTCGACATTTTCAAGATTACTTCTCTAAACATAATTATGAAAATAGGTGCAAATTCGGTGTACAGAGTTCAGTGTCCGCATTATATGCATTTCAAGAGAAATCTATCAGAGATCCAGGTTTCAAGCACAGGCACTCGAATTCCGGACCCCCCTTTTTCCTCATTTGGTCACTCCCGCGATTATGGTATGGATCTTTGTCTGGAAGTATATCTTTGAGCCATTTATCCATATTTTACGAGAGATTTGTAACACGAAATGTTGCAAAATATGAAGTAAGTAAACCGGCAGCTGGACCTAGAAACAAAAGTTAGTCGAACGAGAGATTTGTAACACGAAATGTTGTAAAATATGGATAAATGGCTCAAAGATATACTTCCAGACAAAGATCCATACCATAATCGCGGGAGTGACCAAATGAGGAACAAGGGGGGTCCGGAATTCGAGTGCCTGTGGTTTCAAGTAGGGATAGATCGGTGGTAATATTTTGTGCCCCGCTGTCAGGCGATGGGGGCATTCAGTTTTACCCTTGTTTACAGTGTACTACAATGTATACGTACAAGCGGTAATTCGAGAAAGATGCAAAGTAATCTTAAATTGTGTATTTTACAAGAAATTGTCAATTTTCTAGCGCCTCCCGTAGCTCTCAGGGTTAAAATTTTAGTGTATAGTTGACCGGAAGTCACGTCACAAAAGTCACGTGATGTCGCTAATAGTTCGATATGTTTTTATTTTATGTTAAACACATAATTTTTACCACGACACGATATAGCTGAAATATTGCTAAAGTTGGCGTTAAACACCAATCAATCAATCAATCAATCAATCAATCATAATTTTTACAGAATCTATGGTTAATGATTTTGTTATCGCTGTTTAAGTGTTTGTGCATAAACGAATGACTTATGTATTTTTTCCCATCGTCAGAAGCCCTAGGAGCATATGGTGGTCGAGTAGTTGGAGCACTAGACCGATACTTTAGGAAAAAAATAACACATGTATCCAACTGAAAAAAAAGATGAAATAAATATGTTCGTATAGAAAATAGATGACGTTTCGAAATTTGCAACATTTATACTTCATTGGGTGACTGCCGCTCGACCATTGCGCAACATCGCATCATTTTCACCTTCTTTTATTGTTATACACATTTAGAAATTGCTGTAGAAATGATGTAGAAAATTGGTTGTATCATATATATATATATATAGGCATTAAAATATTAATTTTAATCGTGCGACGGCCGCGCGATAGTCGCTGGTGAAGTATAAATCAGCCCTTCTAATGTTAGAGTATCACATATCATTTTGCTTTTTTTTATGCTATTTTTTTCATATACATTTTACATTTAACCCATATCCTTGCATTTTCCTAATCATGATTAAAGTGAAAACAACAATGAAATTAACCAAATCACAATCCAAGCATTGACAGCTGGCGAAAACGGCCCCATTCCCGATCAGAAACATACAATTTCAAGTATTCCAGCTTCATTGAAGATAATTTTACCAATTACATTTTCAATAATTCATGGCAGTTACTGTCATCTTTTGGTTTCACTCAGGAGTTACGACCATCTTAAAAAAATAATTTCGTAAGTTACCATCATCACCTTTCGGAGTTACCATCATCCTTGTCAAATTTTCGAAAGCAAAATTCTAAGTAACCGAACAGCATATCTCGGAGAGATTACAAAGGGTCGTTAAAAACGTGCTTATCTAAGGGGCAGCTGAGTAACTTTTCATGCACATATGTTTGAACAGAGAAAATAAGGAAAATTGATCTTACCTGTTTTTGCGTCCGCCATGTTGGGATGGTGGTAACTTCAGTTACGACCATCCGATTGTCACCAGTGCTTTGGGAATTAGTGCTTTTGATTATCAAGTTTAAATGTTTTATTTCTAGCGAACAGTTTAAAACATATAACTAGACGGAATGGCATTAATGTTGCATGTTGCTTCGTCGGTGTATCATCTAGACATTTTTTACTGCAAAATTACATAGGGAGTTTAAAAAATAATATACACTGATATAAACTTTCAGAAATTTTTCAAAAAGATTTGTATGCTTAATTCGTTAGTTTTACAAGACGATTTTTGTAATAAGGTCTACGAACACAGTGAGGTAAACCACAAATCTGTTGAAATGCTAGACAAACTTCATTCTCTGGATTGTAAATTTGATTCCACTGACCGTTATGACTTTTATACCTTGTGTACCACCCCACCACATAAACTTATCAATGACAAGTTTTCCTATTTTAATAAATGGTAATTCCGTAAATCATGGTAAATTAGGCTGTGAATATAAATAATTTTGTAGTGATGATAAAAGAGATGACATACTGTAATTGGGCTTGTGAGGACATGATTTATGCTAACAGTTTTTTTTACTAGATAACATTTTTGTTCGATTTTTTAGCAATAAAGTGTTTCGTCAAATTGTTGGAATTCCAATGGGAACGAAGTGTGGTCTTCTCGTTGCTGATTTATCTTTATACTGCTATGAATCTCAATTTATGACTAAACTCCAAAAACGACTCGTTTAACGTCTATGCTCTCAACTAATATTACAAGTGACTCATGCCAATTTTTGGATTTAGAAATATCCCATTTTCAAGGTTACTTTAACGCACGCGTATACAACAGAAGAGACGATTTTTTTTCTTTCTAGTATAGTCAGTTTTCCTTGTTTTGATGGTGACATTCCTTTGGTGCCATCATGTGGCGTTTGCATTTCCCATGGTTAGATCGTTTTGCACGTATTTGTATATGTATTTGATTCAACAGTTCGATGACATATTTATTCTGGTCTCCCACGTAGACCATTTATTTCTTTGGATGTTCATGACCAATTGATATTAAATCTGTTAGAAGTATCAATTACGATCCAACAGATTCTGCCTTCCTAGCTTGTAGTCAGTTAACCACGAACATTCATTGACTTTGCTATTGTACTGTTCATGTTTATGTTGTCATTCATTGACTTTGCTATTGTACTGTTCATGTTTATGTTGTCATTCATTGACTTTGCTATCGTACTGTTCATGTTTCTGTTGTCATTCATTGACTTTGCTATTGTACTGTTCATGTTTATGTTGTCCTCCATTGACTTTGGTATTGTACTGTTCATGTTTATGTTGTCCTCCATTGACTTTGCTATTGTACTGTTCATGTTTATGTTGTCCTCCATTGACTTTGCAATTGTACTGTTCATGTTTATGTTGTCCTCCATTGTCTTTGCTATTGTACTGTTCATGTTTATGTTGTCCTCCATTGACTTTGCTATTGTACTGTTCATGTTTATGTCGTCCTCCATTGACTTTGCTGTTGTGCTGTTCATGTTTATGTTGTCCTCCATTGACTTTGGTATTGTACTGTTCATGTTTATGTTGTCATTCATTGACTTTGCTGTTGTGCTGTTCATGTTTATGTTGTCCTCCATTGACTTTGGTATTGTACTGTTTATGTTTATGTTGTCATTCATTGACTTTGCTATTGTACTGTTCATGTTTATGTTGTCATTCATTGGCTTTGCTATTGTACTGTTCATGTTTATGTTGTCATTCATTGACTTTGCTATTGTACTGTTCATGTTTATGTTGTCCTCCATTGACTTTGCTATTGTACTGTTCATGTTTATGTTGTCCTCCATTGAATTTGCTATTGTACTGTTCATGTTTGTGTTGTCCTCCATTTTTATGACAGTGTGTGGTCTTTTTGAGAGAATCTGTGTCTGGTTTGTATCATTTGTTTATATATGTATTGCAGTTTGAGATCCAGTTATCAAGAGAGGAGTGTTGGGATTCCAATAACCGGTTTTAATCCGCCACAGTTTTGTGCCTGTCCCATGCCAAGATTTTGATATCCAACGTCACATGTCATGGTCTTTTGTGTTCAGTTAAGATGAAAAATGATTGTTCATTTTGTTGATATTGGTGGAATTGACTACGATCACTGCTTAAACTTTCTGCTCATTATATACAAAATTTGAAGGTATGAATTTTGTCAATTTGATTGATTGATTGATGTTCAACGTCAACTTAAGCAATATTTCAGCTATATTGTGGCGTGAACAAATCTTATCTTAAATTTTGTCAAGATATATATATGCTTCGTCTTATCTCCATAATCCACACGTTTCACCATATTGTCAGTAACTGCATGCGACGACAGCGTCATTTATCGCACTATATTAGTATTTAATTATTTGTAAATCATAAATTACAAAAAGGCCAAGAAAATTATTAATTACAGGTTACAGTAGAAACTTCGGGGTAAAATTGGAGCATATAATTTATTGTCAGAATTGCCCACAATTTGAATCTTGAAAATATATAAAATTACCTAAATGCAATTTATTATATTACGCTTTATTTCGCTAAAACTAAAACATGAACTTCCAATCAAGAGGTCGTCTTGCGTTTGCACAAGTGCTAAACTCCAACAACTATGTATTTTGAATATTTTCGCTTTTTTTAAACTCTAAACGTACTACTTTTTTTGCAATATGAAACAATTTTGTTCAAAACGAGGCATTCCTGATCATTTCTTTTCATAGTAGAGGTAGCTTTCGTATACTATTAGCACATCTCAGTCTCCTCCTTTCGTATACTATTAGCACATCTCAGTCTCCTCCTTTCGTATACTATTAGCACATCTCAATCTCCTCCTTTCGTATACTATTAGCACATCTCAGTCTCCTCCTTTCGTATACTATTAGCACATCTCAGTTTCCTCCTTTCGTATACTATTAGCACATCTCAGTCTCCTCCTTTCGTATACTATTAGCACATCTCAGTCTTCTCTGTATTCTTTTTTTTTTTACATTTCATATGGCCTGTCTATCACCAGAGAGAAAAATAGTTTAATGCTTCCAACATCAAGAAAATGTGGCCAATGTTGTTTTTACCCCGAAATGTTTTGTGGTAAAAGATTGATTTGTATGTTGATCCTGAAAACTGTATGTTTACATCCATCTTGAAATGTTTTGCTTCTAAATAGTCAATACAAATGTGTATATAATTGTTTTTGTCTTAAATTATCAACATAGTATTTTGTTTGTTTAAATTTAAATCTGTTGACTGCCAATATTTTTCGAACTACTGACACTATCGCTTGTTATTATTATTTTTTTACTACACACAGAATCTGTTTGCGAGATATAACACAATTATTGATGGTATTTTGAGTAATAACTTATTGACCAAACTGGCCTTCCATCCTTGGTTGAACCAACATAGCTAAATGACCCATAGGTAGGCGGAGACAGGGTAACCTCAAATTACGCAAAAAAATATGCATAGTATCCTTCAGATATTATTTTCAGTTTATTTATACGTTAATCTGATATATAGCGTCACAAAATACCGCATTCGTACAAAAAAAAAAAAATCAACTTAATATATAACTAGATACGGAATTTTATCTACCTATACATAATATATACATCTAACCACCATTGTCATATCCTGCCTGTCCCAGAGCTTGTAATATATTTCCACCAGACTGGGTAGTTGTTTTTCCTCTTCTTTGTATGTTTGCTGATGACCTCATGAAGTGGTTCGTTTTGTTGTTGATGAGACTGTTGACTATCAATGTTAATTTCACTTGTTAATTGGTTGATAAGATCGTAAACACTACGAATACTCGTTTATGTATAATAACATTTAAACTGTATTCAGTAATTAATTCATTTTATGTAAAGAATCACCATTCAGATCGAGTTTTCTGATATTGTAAACATATTTACAGTGCTCGGTTAAAATATAAGCAAGTTCGTGTTGATTACAACTGTTTTGTCTGCCTGTTCAAGATTTGAAATGTGAACAGATATCATTTGAAAAATGGAAGCACTGTGTGAAAAATTCTTGTACATTTCAGTTTTCGTGGACTCAGAAACAATAATTGATTACTGGTTTTCTTTGATTCTATGTTTCTTGTTAAAATCTGTATGTCGTGCATGGCTCCACGTTCGTGATTATATAAATACTATGCTCTATTTTGTTGTTTGCACAAATATTTGTTGAATATTAGTTTTCAGACAGACTTGGCGTTCTAGTTACAGTTAAGGCAGTCTATCTGTAGTTTACCATCTTATTTTAAAGGTTTTATTGCCTTCTCTGATCAGATACAAGTATTTTCTTTTAGAATTAGTTGTATTTCACGACAAATACCCCATCAAAGGCATTCCTTGATAATATTGAACGAATGTATGGCCATAGAACTAGGATATAATCAAGATGAAAATAACATTTGATGACTGCATGCTCAGTGAGTAAACAGATATCAAAAGGCAACGGATACAACCCAATAACATGATCATCCTTTATTTAATCTTACTGGAGTAAGAAGTTGAAGATATAGTTATCACGAAGGTGTCCGCTTGTCCGTACTCGTCACCTCGTGACGACCGAATTCGTCGGCCTCTATAGATATCATAGCATTAACTAGTTATCGTGAATGCTATTGACTATTAATTTTTATTAATATTTCATATTTGTTTGCTTTTTCCATCGAGTTCATGGCGAGGTCACGGGTGCACTTGATACAACGTAAATGTTGGTTAGCTACGTGCTATATGTCTGTGATTTTCTTCAGATACATCTGGTTCATTGAGAGGTGGTGAACTCGATGCAATGTGAAAGTTTGTCAATGGCGACGTCGCGCAAGGTGTTACGTTTTTAACGAATTTCAGAATAATGTGTAATCATAATAAAAATCTACAGTACCCTGCCTGTAAATATCTACAATTTATATATCATGATATTCGCTGAATCTAGCAGATTAAGTTTAATAACATTTTCTTCTAATTAAATAAAGCATAATTAAGATTTAAAAAGTCATACACGTATTTTAAGTGCCTGTCCCGCGTAACATTTTACAACCTTTACTCCTATATCTGTGTAACAAAAGTAAAGAAACCGTCGTCGGATTTTCGTGAAAACAAAAGAAAATCATTCTCAAAATACGTTTTTTATCTACATTGTATAGTTGAAATTTCGTTGGAATTGACTGTAAAAAGAAAAAATTTCAACGAAAAATGCTTGTCCCATACAAATGTCCAATAGTCTCATTGTTGACATCAAACGTCATACAAATGTCCAATAATCTCATTGTTGACATCAAACGNCTCGATGCAATGTGAAAGTTTGTCAATGGCGACGTCGCGCAAGGTGTTACGTTTTTAACGAATTTCAGAATAATGTGTAATCATAATAAAAATCTACAGTACCCCTGCCTGTAAATATCTACAATTTATATATCATGATATTCGCTGAATATAGCAGATTAAGTTTAATAACATTTTCTTCTAATTAAATAAAGATAATTAAGATTTAAACACTCATACACGTATTTTAAGCGCCTGTCCCGCGTAACATTTTACATCTTTTACTCCTATATCTGTGTAACAAAAGTAAAGAACCCGTCGTCGGATTTTCGTGAAAACAAAAGAAAATCATTCTCAAAATACGTTTTTTATCTACATTGTATAGTGGAAATTTCGTTGGAATTGACTGTAAAAAGAAAAAATTTCAACGAAAAATGCTTGTCCCATACAAATGTCCAATAATCTCATTGTTGACATCAAACGTCATTAAAATTTAAAATCTAAAACCATATGGTAAAAATTATACGATCATAAAAAAATAATTCACATAACAGAAAAAAATATGGATTTTTTTTTAATACGTTTTTTTACATTAATTTCAAATTTGAAATTCTTTTTCGACGCACTTCAAAAAACAACAAAAAATATACCCGAAAATGCTTGTCCCAAAAAATGTACAATAGTACATGAACAACATAAAGAAATGTCATATATTCATAGTTAAAGTTATACATTGACCAATGTGAACATCATATTCGCAATTCTAACGATTGCTTTATATTGTCAACAATACACGTTTGTCATCTTTATTTTTATGTGTTTTTCTTTCTTTTTTTGGGGGGGGGGGGGGCAAATTTGGAAAACAAATCTTCCAAAGTTTGAATTCTTTATTCAGAAACAAGCAATATATAAGTAAAAAAATGTTCTTTAATAGATTTACTTTACATATTTTGAAAAGGCTGTTTATTTTTAATTTCACATTTAAAATAAAACAATATATTTTTATATTCTCTTGAAACGAGGAAAGGTAAATTTGACAGACGTTTAATTATAATGCAAGTGTAAATTATGACGTCCTAAACACACACAAAAATAACCTTTATATGGTCCTTAATAAAATGGATTGAAAATTACACCAAAAAATAAACAAAGCTTCAACCTTTAATTCTTATTCTAAACCATACGTTTATAAGGTTCTTTTAACGTTACGTTTGGTAACGCAACAACTTGCGCGACGTCGTGTGTGTTTTATACTACCATGTGTTATATGCTGTTGCGTTTTTTTACTCTCATGTGTTATCTTATTCAACGTATGCCAGCGTAATACATGTCCGTGGTATTCTCCACGTGCATCGGATTCATTGGGTGTACTCGATACAACGTAAAAATTTGTCAATGACCTGCTACACATCTGTAGAGTTCTCTAGTCCAGGTATGACGGGTCATTGAAAGATGGTGTACTCGATACAAGGTAAAAGGTTGTCACGAATGACGTGCTATATGTCTGTGGTTTTCTCCAGGTACACCGGGTTCATTGAGAGGTGGTGTACTTGATACAACGTAACAGTTTGTCAATAAGGTACTACAGATCTGTCGTTTTCTCCAGGTACTCTGAGCTCCTCCACCAATAAATTTGACAACGAATCCATTTACCCAAGTTAATGGTCACATAAGATCGATTGGGTGTGCCATTTGTCAAATGTAAAGGCAACAGAATACTTGGGTTCTAAATTTGTTTCTGAACTCAAACACAATAAGCTCTTTATTATGAAAGTGTGCAGATACATTGACTAAGTGGCACCAACAAACATATTGATCAGTGATTTCCACAAACATTTGGACAAAAAAAACTCCATTTCCATTCTCTTACCTCAACTTTTTTTTAACCCCGAAAGCATTTATTTTAGTATCATGAAACTTTGCTGTAAATGAGGTCGCCAGTAATGGCTATCACCACGATAGTTTATATATTGCTTTTGAAGATGAGGACATACATTTTCATATATTGTCAACACATTTTTGCTTACCATATTTTGCTAATATCTTCATACATTTTTAAGGGCAATGGATGCTTACCGTTTAATGTCGTTTTTTAACAAACTGTTTGAAGAATGATGTTTTTTTTTTAGAAAATTTAGCGCACAGTAAACAAAATAGAGTGCTATAATTGATAGATATCCTGCTATTTGTAAAAAGCAAAGTTTTATTGTTAACAAATACAGAGTGCACTCTGAGTAATAATTAGGCACGGTAAAATGTAAAAAAAAAAATGGCAGCGAAAATCGGTTTACTTAGCACTAGACATAAAATAATAAATCACAAAACAATCTGCGTGCAAATCAATTCAAAATAACCCATAATACCAACCAAAAAAAAAAACAAAAACAAAAACACACGAAAAACAAACAACAAAAAACAAAAAACCCAAAACAAACTAAAACAAAAACCAAAACAAAACAAACAAAAAAATAAATAATAAAATAATAAAAATAAAATAGAATTGATAAATAAGAAGCGGCATACAAACAAACAGATTGATAAAGCACTGTCGTATTGATAGCAATTAAAAACTTATGAACATTAAAGACGCATGTTAAAGCTATTTAAGCATATTGACAAAACCATTATGATTTTGACATGACATGTATTCATAAGGAGAAGATAGTCCTACAATATATGACTCCGTACGTTTCAATCGTTTACTTTTATTGTTCTACAATATATGACTCCGTACGTTTCAATCGTTTACTTTTATTGTTCTACAATATATGACTCCGTACGTTTCAATCGTTTACTTTTATTTTTGTATGAGAATTGACTTTATCACAAAAACATAACAAAACAAAATAAAGTTAAAGAGAGGAAAAAAAAACAACAAAAAAAGTATTGAAAAAAAAAGTTGACCGGAGCGAGTCCGTATTGGGTTTTAATTTTTAAAAACACTCAATGACAGATGGCGGGAAAATACAGCATGGCACCATGATGCACATAGTTTAAAATTGGGTTTATATCGAAATGCATGCGATAATTATACAAACATTTAATCATAATTTATTCATATGATAAATGTTAAGATAAGATGAGACGTGTGTTATTAACTCATACTCATAGGCACTTCATGGGAGAGCACCGTTTGAGTTATTAGAACTACGTTTGAGTGAGTGACTCTTGACTGTTGTTTAACGCCAACTCAGCAAATTTTCAGCCATATCAAGTCGAGAACAAGTTAATTTTCAATAAGATGATGATGAGATAATCTTCAATATGATGAAGGAGGCAATCATATGGCTAGTCCGAGATTCCTCTGCCGTTCGACGACCATTTAGAACTTGCTGTTGTCGTTGAACGTCAGAGCGCTTGCCATAAACAAAACAGCGGATTTTCCTCTCCCACTCGAGAGAGGCACATTTCCACGTTTTGTGGCCATCAGATTTTATTTTCTATCCAAAACCCTAATATATATCGCTTCACCAATCATTTTTCTATTCATTCATAACCATCTTACCCTCAGAAATTGGTGTTTCACTCCATTACAGCACAATTTCCCCCAAACCATATGATTTCGTCATTTTGAACACTGACATTTTGAAATATTTGTCGCGTGACTTCGAGAGAACTACTATTACCGCAATGTATCATGGGAGATGATTTGCATATATGATCTGACCTTGTCCAAAATAGGGGGAAACGTAAGACATGCTCTTTCCGAAGCCCG
>MJUT01032202.1:232750-243207 GCA_002080005.1 Gigantidas platifrons
GGTAGAACAGAAAGTAATTAATAGGATTGTGAAACAAGTTGGTAGAACAGAAAGTAATTAATAGGATTGTGAAACAAGTTGGTAGAACAGAAAGTAATTAATAGGATTGTGAAACAAGTTGGTAGAACAGAAAGTAATTAATAGGATTGCGAAACAAGTTGGTAGAACAAAGTAATTAATAGGATTGTGAAACAAGTTGGTAGAACAGAAAGTAATTAATAGGATTGTGAAACAAGTTGGTAGAACAGAAAGTAATTAATAGGATTGGGAAACAAGTTGGTAGAACAGAAAGTAATTAATAGGATTGCAAAACAAGTTGGTAGAACTTATATTAATCCCTATCCGTAGTTGTCTTAAGTTTTCGACATTGCAGGGTACGCACAATGTACACAAGTTATTGTAAAAAATATAATTGATTTGTACTTGCTCTGAAACAGGTCAGAAAAGCAGGCACATGACTGGTTTTTCTATCTGTTTCTAAAGCTTGCATATATAAATTTTATATTTTCAAACAATATACATATATTATGTACACTAGATTTTTTAAATATATCTAGTAAAGATATGTTTATAAACTAAAAGACGATGAAACAATCTAAATAAAATTAGATCTCTACACTTGCTTGTTTTGTGTTTGTTTGGATGCTGTGGCCAAGCATCAAACATGAGCAAGTGAGAAGATATAATTTTAAATAATTATCCCCTCGCCAAAGAAGTTGTGAAGGGATATAGTAACGCTACCGTCCGTCCTTCCGTAACATCCTTGCGAACACTCTAGAATCAACATCCTTTAATGGATTTTGACCAAACTTGGTACATACTTAGTCCTTAAAAGAATCTGGAACCTTATTGATTTTCAAGGTCAAAGGTCAAGATCACTGGGTCAAAATGTTTAGGCGAGGGGATATGCCA
Organism: Gigantidas platifrons; assembly: GCA_002080005.1. NCBI lineage: Eukaryota > Metazoa > Mollusca > Bivalvia > Mytilida > Modiolidae > Gigantidas > Gigantidas platifrons. The sequence goes on from MJUT01032202.1 coordinate 233,663, forward strand.
CGCTTTGCATTGACCTTCTTTAATTTGATGTGAATACTGCAATCTGATTGGCTGATCCGCTTGAAGCAACTTTGAGGTTATATTTGATAACCTGGGTTGGTATTGTGACGTCGCCAATGGCAAATTTAAATAATCCCTTGAAAAAATTGTAATTAAAATCGGGGAATCATTAAATTATGTTGTAAAATTTAAATTTTAAGGAATTTTTTCAATTTTTGAACATGTTTATGTTATACATGTATAACCTGGTTTAGAACAGTTTACATTTTCATAAACCTCTTCGCGGTTTATTAAGCATAATCTTTCCCAAACAAGGTTACTAGTATATTGCATAATCTGTTAAAAAATTTAACATATTCCTTAATCAGATTGAAGAAGAAACAAGTATAAATGAAGGTGATACCAGTATTAGTTTTACACAAATTCCCCCTTTTCTCCTCATTTCTCCACATGCTACTTCCCATTCATTATATTTATCCAAAAGAGTTTTCTTTTTTAATGTTGTTTTACATAAAACAATAGATATGTACTTTATTTTTGTACCCAAAGTCCACATACTCAGGTAACCCAATTTACCTGGTGTAGAGGTAATAAATTTGGGCTTGTTAGCCACTGCAACAGATAGTTTGACATAGATTTAAACATAAATTAAAACAATTGTGATGTAATTTAACATTTATAGTAAAGTTAGTTTAATCCCAGAGGGTCCACTTTAAAAATGTTGTACAGCTTGTTAAATTTTCAATTAGTTTTTGTTTGTTTCTGATTTATTATCACATTTTCCCATTAGAGCCAGACATTTGAAACAAATTGCTAAATATGAATGCCATTTTGTTAATTACGTTTTTGTAAAATTGAACAGCAAATATCAAAAGTGAATGTATCAAATATCAGTTGAATAATATGACAAAATACCAACCATTATCAGGATGTGGAACATCACCATGTCACTTTGTTACTGTAGAGATAATTAAATATCGTAGAGACAAAAGTCAACAGAAATCAAATGAATCGGGATTGAAAATCTGACAATTTATATGACATGATGATTTTTAAATATTTGAATATTAATGGACAGCTGCTTGATTCTCATTATACTGTTTATGATCACATAGTGACAATATTACTTGTTAGGTAAATAATTTCAAGCTCTCAACTCATACCAGGAAAGATAAGACTTAATTATATACCATATACAGAAAATATTCCTGACACATGCTAATCTGGGTCACGGGTCATTGTGAGTAGCATGTGTAGTCACGTGAACAGATACGGTGTTGAAAAAACTGTTGGTACTCATAAAATATTGATAAATGCAATACAAGTTATATAAAAAAAAATAATCTTGATAACTGGCTTGTACATCAGTGTGTAATCATAGGACTAATATAGGTAACAGATGGCCCCCATTTTTGGGGATAAATTTGATATATATATAAAAAGAATACGAAAATATTTAAAAAATATACAAAAAGATGTATCATGATATATACATTATCTAATTTTTGCTTTCTTGATTTCAGGATGGAAGGACTTGCTTACACTACGCTGCATCATTTGCCAAAGATGATATTGTCAAGTTGTTACTCAACAAAAAAGCTGACTGTAACATTCCCGGTGGGGTAGGTCATAGTTCATAGCTTAATGATTGGTTTAGTGATGTAGTGGTGTATTGGTGTAAGACAACCAATCACCGTATGCATTTCATTATGATATCACCAACGAATAATAATTTTGTGCTCTTTGATCTTCCTCCACCTCTAATCTTCACTGTGACATTACAACTGAACGGTTGTTGAAAATGACAGAAAACAACCTGTAAATCAATAAATCTAAACACCATTTAAAACGTATTAACATGTGTAACATTCTCAAGTGTCAGGTTTCCATCTTTGCTTCCTTTACAGTTTATTGCACCATAAATACTAGGAAAAACGAGGATGAATGTTCATGAGACACAAAGACCTGGATTCCAAAATGAAAGTTTTGTGGTTAAAAACATTGTGTATAACATTTCAAAACATTTTACGAGGGGAAACTAAAACTAGTTATTTTTGGGGACCTAACAAAATTTAAACTTGACTAGCATGTTCTGTGTTAATTGAATCTCTATTAAAAGAACATCTTCTGTTTTCTACCAATGGTCTCCTGGTAGCAACAATATCTGTCTTGTGAATTATTACAGTTGTACTTCTACTTAATCAGTTAGGTTAATTGTCCTACAAAATGATTATAATAAAATTTTGTTAAAAAAAAACAACTTCTGCACATGATTTTTTTGCAATTAACCTTCACTGCATGTTAGGATTGTAAGCTTGCATTAAATGATTTAAATCAAATATATTTCATCCGAACAATAACATGTGAAGAATATGAAAACTAAGCTGTCGTCCTATGCAACCAAATTCTAATTAATTATTTCATTTCTATGGAAATGCCTAATTGAATGTTATAATTAATAAATTAAAACATGACAATTTAATTGTAAATATTACTCAATATGGAGTTTATTACTCAATATGTATTTATTGCAAAATAGCAAAGCAATAAATAAATTGATGTAATTCAACTTTAATCTGTATTTTATTTACATACTCCTCAAGAATATGCTCGGCAATGCAGTATTAATTTAATGCCTTTAATTGTAGCGATATGTTGTCAATTGGTTGCTAGTAACCTTCAAGCCTCTTGATTAAGATTCAAAATTGTCATAATATAACAACTTCCTGAAGTCATAGAAATTCTACAAAATGGAAATTCTATGATCAATTTCTAAATCTTTGTTTCTGTTCAATCTGTACAAATTGATTTGTAATTACAACTGGCACATTTGATGGGATTATTGTGTCACAGATCTCTGTAACAATGCAAAAATAACATATGATCTTTATTACGTATAAGCTGTAGATCCAGCTATTAAAATGCCCACAATAGTTACTCCCTCAGTAATTGATATAAGATTATATACAATGGTATACATAAATATATTGCAAAATCTATTTTTTTCTCTATTGTATTTTTTCATTGTAACTGAACATTCAATATCACAGTTGTAGGCCTCAGTCTTTTAAAATTAATATATATATATAACATAATCTCTTAAATTCAAATCCGGAAGCTTCCGGATTTGAATTTAAGAGATTATGTTATTTACCTCATTATGAGAGATTTATATATATATATATATATCTACTTGAAATTTCAATCAACTATTACTGTGGAAATATAGCAGAAATCACCTGAATGTGACCCCAATCTGTTCCTAATGAAACCAAATTGAGCTGGAATGGTCTCTTGTCTGTCCTCTTTCAAACAGACAGCTCTTCACCCCATCCAAGATGGCCACCATTACTGAATATAGAAATTTCTTAAATTGACCATATATGCTTTATTTCAAGTCAAAATGAGCTCAAATTTTTTTCTATGAAACCTTTCATTCAATGGATTTATACCAATTATATGAATTAGTCTTATTTTGATATAAACAAAAATCACATTAAGATCTCCTCAGAAATCATTATTCCAATTGAAGCAAAATTTGACTGGGGTGGACTTTATGTGGTTCATGCTCAAGATTGTTTCAGACAGTCCTGTCCTCCATTCCAAATGGCAGCTGTTACTAGAAATAGAAATTTCTTTTATTTTCCTTTACTAACTGTACTATATATTAGAAGTCAACAAATATTCAGGAATTTTCTGTGGAAATTTTTACTTCGGCCAATTTATACCGATTACTCAAATAAGGCTTATTTTGATAAAAAAAAAAACCAAATAAACCTTGCATTTAAAATAATTTTTTTTTTTTCATTTTATTACTCAGAAACCACTCAAGAAAATGAAATCAAATTGGTCTACGATGATCTTTGGTTGGTTCAATTTTGCTCATATTTGTGTATGACAGTTCCATCTACCAATTTTGTGGAATATGTGGCTGGTGGGGGACATTAATTAACTTGTACTATCAGAAAACTTAACCTTTAACTATTAGTTTAAAAAAAAAACACGCCAGTACTACTTTAAGTATCCCAGCATGTTTGCATATGACAAATATCACGACTGCACAATTTCATCTTTATATATATTTTCTACAAAATGAAAACAAATTGTTAATTTGAATTCATTTAATTGTCTCTATGTGTGATTTTTATGTTTGTCAATACCTTTTGGCCTGGTTTGTTGATTGCCTTTTTACAAATACAAGTTCGTGTATTGTTTGAAGGAATTTTAATTAAAACACATCAAAAGAAATGTTTTTCTCTACAAAATTTATTATATATAAAAAGTAGAACACATTTAAGATACTATACTTAGAATACTGTCATATTATCATTACTAGAATAAACTCAAAAGCTACTAATGGTTTTTGGAAGTGACATGTATGTGTAATTAAATTTTTTGAAGAAAAATTGAAAAGTTCCATCAAAAAGAGGTTTTTCTGTGAAACTAGGATTTACTTATGGCATGAGTTTTCATCCAGATTGAACCCCTTTCGATAACTATAACTAAATGGCTGCCATATGCTTTTCTTTAGAATACCTTTATTACAATTTAGTTGCTTTTATTAAATTATTACAGAACTGTTACAGAAATAACAGAAAATGTTGGTTCTTTTACTTTCTTACTTATTAATACCATAAGTACAAAAATATAATTCTAGAATACCGTTCCTTCAGCCATTGGTAAAACAATTTAAATGTCTTTTGAATCACGGGGTTCAACCCTGTTTATTATGTCTCTTTGCTCATCCAGTGTAGCCTGTACTATATTAAAAAGTCACTTCTTACAAGAGGACTGTTTTGTCTTTTCTGAAGTTGCCTTTTTGTTAACTAGAATCAAAAGCAATCCATTTATATTTTCTGTTTGAATTTAAGTCAGTTAATTGTCTATATATTGAGTTCAAATATATAATGTAATGCAGATAATAAGTAAAAAAAAATGGCAGAAAATTTATTTTAATGCAAATTCTTTGAATCATCACAAGAGATGCATCCAGGTATTATTGAAACTTCACATGTGCTTTAAAAAAAATCCATGATCTTAATTATCTTATCTGCGCTTGTTAGGTGGCGGAAGTTAATCAGAACAAAGAATTATGAGTTCTCATTGAGTTTTTAGTGCAGGACCATTGACCAGATTTATAAAACTCGACAATAATTTAATAGAAATAGCATGATATATTTTTTATTACATTATTTCATTAGGATCAATTCAGTGGAAATAAAAATCCATTTTTTTGTGATGGATGCTTTTTGTTAATTTTATTTTTTTTTACAGTTATGCAATATTTCATAGAATGAATTAATGGTGAATAAACAAATCTATTTTATCATTGAAATGGGCCGAAAATATTACTGTTGACTAAAGAGCATAAAGTGTATAAGGATTGTCTGCATTTTCCTCTCACTTATGTAAATTGATCTAACACTCGTGAAAATTAAAATAAAATTTAATATTTCATCATGATCCTGCGTGTTGTTTGTCATGCATCCATACAAAATCAATGATATAATGTTTTAAATATGTAACATATATTTTGATATTTTTTGTATTTATAAGGTAGAAACAGTCATGTTCAGGTTGAATAAAAAAAATAAAGACAACTATGACCTCATTCCATATTTATACAACCGACCACAAATTTTTTGTGTCAGTTTCAATATCGTATTCTAATGTGTTATCAACTTGTATAATTTCCTATTGTTTTAGCAGTAGTGAATTAAAAAGTAACATAAATATTCATTACATTCCCCCTAGACGTTGACACACAGCTACTGAACACAATGTTGATATTATATTTCTATTGCCAAAGTCATGCTGTTCAATATTAGGACTGAAATAGCAGGATATTTATTTATGTTGAAATTTAACTATTTTAGTTGACAGCTCGTCACATTAATTTCTTATATGATGATTACATGTACTCAATAATTTGTTGGAAATTTCATTCTCATTACCATGATAAAGTTAAAGAGGCATTAGCTAAGATTTTGACTAAAAAAATTATATGTTTTAAATAGCTTTAATATGATGAAATAAAGGTAAATATTTCACATTAAACAGCTTATCGTACCACTTTTCGCCTTTTGAGAACGAAAATTACCATCGATTGATTATTGCCTTGCAAGCAAATAATTTGACCTCGCTTTCTCCATATGCAACTGACTTTACTAGTGACAGGTAAAAATGAATAATTTGTATTTTGTCGCTTATTAACTGCAAACTTGCATTGTTCTTTGTCTGTAATTAACGTCGACTAAAAACAGATTCACAGAAAATAAGAAATAAGTGCATTTTTGTACTGATTTAATGACGATTTGGCAAACTCCGTAAACAATGCTGATAATTAATAAGATGGCGTCCATTTCTTGATCGATCTCAAAACATGAGCAGTTGCACCTTTTTTCCCCGATGCACGTACATTTCCTAACATTTAAAAGTTACAGAAACACGTTTTATTATGGCATCAATCATATCTGATAGTTTTTATGGGTAACAAAAATTTACGATTTTGGCAGTTAATGCCCCTTTAAATGACAAAAGTTTTTAATTTTGTTTTAGTGCATAAAATTTCACTTGCCTGTGTCCTCCTTTTCATTAGGGGGCTGTCATGGTCCTGATTGTATGGTAGTTGAATTTACAACAACCTGTGCAATCACCACTAATGTTGTGAGTTCAAATCCGTTGATGTCGAGGTGTACTCGATACAACATTATGTGATAAAGTTTGTCACTGACTTGCGGCAGGTCTGTGGTTTTCACCACCAATAAAACTGACCGCCACGATATAACTGAAATATTGTTGAAAGTGACATTAAACACCATAACCAAAGCTAACCAAACCATCTTTTTCATTAGTTTTTATTTCACAAGAAAAATATCATGGGGATATGGAATCAGGAGACAAATGATTGGGATGGGATCTTGGGGAAAAAATTCATGTTCATCCTTCTTTAAATATGTAGTGTTTGCTATTTGGATTATATTTTTCAAACAAAATATTTTAACAAGAAATTTGTGAAAACTTAAATTAATTAACACCAAATAGACGGTTTCGATAATATAAAGTCAACTTATTTTCCGGAAATATTATGTTGTTCTCTCATTTTTGTAATATCTATTCCATATGCACAAGAGACACTGGGTATGTAGTAAGGCTGTTGTGTTTGCAAGAATATGGTAGTTAGATGTACATCAATGTTATCAATGCCTTTCATGTCTAATGTTGGTGAGTTCTATTCCTGTCTGTGGTGAGGTGTGCTTGATTCATCTGAATGTAATACAAGTCTGTCAATGACAGTTGGTTTGTCTTTTTTTCCTGGTCCTCTGGTTTTATTCCACAAAAAAAAACTGTCAATGAATTCATTATTTAATTCATGGATACTGAAAGGTTGTCAGTAGTTTTAATGCATTATGGGAAATCTGTTTTATTTCAGCCTAAAGATCAGTTACCTTTACACATGGCATGTGCCAGAACATCCGGGGCAGTGACAGTGGTTCAGTATCTACTCAAGTCTGCTGGCAAAGAAACAAGACTCAATACAGATAAAGTTAGTTCTTTATTTATATTAAATCTGTTTACTTGGAAATCTATCAATGTTTTGCTCCTCTATAAAAAATAAGATTTTAGTTGAATGGTATGGCCAACAAAACTTCAAATTATATATACGGGCCCGGATGGCTCAATGAGTTAGGTCGCTGGATCTAACAACTCATTCAAGCCTATCAGCCTATCAGCCTATCACCAATACAGTTTGGGTTCGCTCCCGGCTTTGTAAATTACAAAAAAGGGTGCACTTGACTTGCAGCTTACCAGTTGCTTACCCATGGTCGGTGGTTCTCTCCGGGTACTCCGGCTTCCTCCACCACTAAAACTGGTCGCCATGATATAGCTGAAATATTGTTGAAAGTGGCATTAAAACACCAAAAATAAAAAATAAATCAAATCAAATTATATATTTAATGAAATCACTGATGGCACTATGAATAACATACCATGTGTTTACCATGAATTATGGAAATTATGATGTATAAAAATGCAATAAGGCCATGTACATCTTAAACTGATATTGTAGACTTATGAATACTTGTAATTTAGATTAGTGTGAATGTCCATGATGAAAGTTTGTCCTGTAAGAAATGTGTTTTGTTAGTAGTATATATTTATATTTAAATGACATGGATTTCGCCATCACATGACTTCCATCATGACAAACTTTTCACGTTTTAATCTACTCCTCTGAAACTACTGAGTCAGATTAAACCAAACTTGGATGAGATGTCTGTGGATGATCTCTTTTCAACAGCTCCACCCACCATCTTACCGCAAATGGCAATTTCTTGCAATTGACAAAATTACTACGTTTTAAGCTGAAATGAGCTAAAACTTTAAATATAGCTGAATAATAAGGAGTTGTACATTTAATATATATTTTCTTCCAATTTGCTTTCTTTTATACAAATTAGGTCTATTTTGACCAAAATAATTTAAAAAATCTCATTTGGAACTACTGGGCAAAATGTAACCAAACTTGACTAGGGAAGTTCTTGAAGCCCTTTATTCAAAATTGTAATAAACAGACACATCCTGCTTCCACGAAGACCAGTTACTAAAAACATATATTTTTACTCAAATAACCAAAATATCATATTTGAATGAGATGAAATTCGAGCTATTGCCTTGTGTTGAGTTGTTTAAGAAAAGAGGATGCTGTATGGATACAATAGAATATTTATTGTATCATTAAAACATCATTCATTAACAGGTGCCTTTAGAAAAGGCTAGTTTGTGAATCAGAACATGAAAGATGTTACTCCTATTTTTATAATTACTTTTTTTTTTTTAAGATCTTTATGTAGAATATTTCAATACTTAATTTTTTGAACTCAGAATTTTCCAATTTATAAAATTGTTAATTCCGTTGAGTGCTTACACCCTCTGATTTACTTTCTGGGAGGTTACATTCCATTGTTGACACCCTCTGATTTACTTTCAGGGAGGTTACATTCCATTGTTTACACCCTCTGATGTACTTTCAGGGAGGTTAGATTCCATTGTTGACACCCTCTGATTTACTTTCAGGGAGGTTACATTCCATTGTTTACACCCTCTGATGTACTTTCAGGGAGGTTACATTCCATTGTTTACACCCTCTGATTTACTTTCAGGGAGGTTACATTCCATTGTTTACACCCTCTGATTTACTTTCAGGGAGGTTACATTCCATTGTTTACACCCTCTGATGTACTTTCAGAGAGGTTACATTTCATTGTTTACACCCTCTGATATACTTCCAGGGAGGTTACATTTCATTGTTTGCACCCTCTGATGTACTTTCAGGGAGATTACATTTCATTGTTTGCACCCTCTAATATACTTTCAGGGAGATTACATTTCATTGTTTACACCCTCTAATATACGTTCAGGGAGATTACATTTCATTGTTTACACCCTCTAATATACTTTCAGGGAGATTACATTTCATTGTTTGCACCCTCTAATATACTTTCAGGGAGATTACATTTCATTGTTTACACCCTCTAATATAC